>JAJLTH010000039.1:0-37162 GCA_030568035.1 Tetrapisispora nanseiensis | reverse complement strand
CCATTTGACATTCTGTCTTTTCTTTTGTTGAGGTTGCCCGCAAAACTAAATTACAGCGTTTCTGCGGCAGTACTGTGTATATTAGACAAACATTACCCTGTATATGTCCCAATCGGGGGAATCCAAATTCTGGATACGAGAAATTCTGAGTGGCATTCTATTCGTGGAAATGGCGTGGAATCGACACTGCAGAGTATATCTCTGCAGTACAAGTATGTTGCACTCTTCTGCGACCGTTGTCTTTCGCCCAGAGAAACAGCACACGAAAACACATCACACAAAAGAAAAGAAACACCGGTTTTGGAAATTTTTGAACACAAAATTGAAATCGCAAAGAATCGAAATCATAAAATTGCTTTAAACATTCGAGAACGATGATGGTGAAACTTATTTAAAGATGATAATGATTGGGTTGTGAGATTTTTATTATTAATTAAGATACGAGAACTAGTTGAAAATTTTTGAACCTAGTATACGTTTCATTGTGGTTTTAACATTGAGCAACTGATCTTTTCTAAAAAGTTACAAGTCGACAATCTCTCTGGTGTGAAAATTTTGTGATTGAAATATATAAGAAAAAAAACACCAGAAAAATTTCATTCGTTTATTAAGTATTTATTGTTGTGATCATAATCAGTTCCTAGTTTTGAAAATTGAACACAACGCTGGATACACACATCTTTAACACAATATGTCAAATCATATGTATGGATCGCCTTTCCCAAAAATTAATCCAAATGTGCGTTACAAGACAGCTTTGGAGAGAGCTGGATTTGATGTGAACTTTAAAGCGGGTCCTAATGGAAGAACCGATTCGGATAATGGTAGTACCACTGGTTCAATTCCAACTGTGGAAATGGAGCCTGCTACTACCCAAATTAATCCTTACAAGAACAATCAAAACATTAATATAAATACTAGTAACAATAATATTAAATCAGCACAAGAACAGCCTTTTAATTTTGAGAAAACAAATAATAAAAGTAACGTTAGTCTGGGTTCTCAAAAAAATCAAATATATCCCGGTAATATTGGCTATCAAAATAAGAATCCAAGCAATACCAGTTTAGGATATCAAAACAAGAATCCAAGCAATACAAGTTTAGGATATCAAAACAAGAATCCAAGCAATACCAGTTTAGGATATCAAAACAAGAATCCAAGCAATACAAGTTTAGGATATCAAAACAAGAATCCAAGCAATACCAGTTTAGGATATCAAAACAAGAATCCAAGCAATACCAGTTTTGGCAATAATAACATTAACTACAACAATGCTAATGCCAATTCACGTAGACCAAACCAAAGCCAGTTGAGCTTAGGGTCTCAAGGTAACAATGCCGTTCCTCAAAATGAAATGAACCCGATTGAAAGAAGTTTTATGATGTTGACTGAAAATGATACAACAACTTCTTTCCACACAGCTGTTGAACAAAAACCTTATACTGTCCCAAAACTATACGGCAATAACATTCAAAACTCAGATATTCAACAACAAGAAAATTCTCATGATTCTTTGAATTTAAATGCAAACCCTGAGTTACAGAAAGCTGTATCTGGTACAGTAGATGATATGGAATCAGTAATTTCAAAAGCTACAGAATCCTTGAAATCGAATTTGCAACAAGAATCCTATACCTCAAGCAATATGAATACTTCTAATTCAACTCCTTTGTTCAAAGAACATAACAGAAGTAATCCGAATTTTAACAGAAAAAGTATTGCTGAATCATTTATTTCTGTTGATGTGAATTCAGAGCCTAATGAAGAAGTACGATTATCTAACAACAATTCTCACAATAAACCAAGAACAAACGAAAGTCTCCACAGTAATGCTAGAAGTAATAAATCAAATGATACCTTAAACTTTTCAAATCCTATAGTGACTAAACAGTATATGAATTCCGAAGATGATGAAGAGGATGATTTAAACACACCTGTTTCGGCAACTAATCAAGAAGTGGAGAAATTATTAGAACAATTAAATAACACTTCTCTTTCTAGAGAAAATGATATTGATATCAATATCCAAAATAAGACAGTAGCAAACGATTTATCATTTGATATGGATAATTCTTTTAACGAATCAAAAGATCCATTTTTGAATGTTAACAAGGCAGATAATAGATTCAAGAAATCAAGTGCATACTTATCAGGATATCAATCAAAGATGCATAATCTAAGAAGTTTTGAATACGAAAATTCTGAATTACCACTTGTAGATTCCAATATTGTTACAAATTCTACCAATGAAAATTCGGTAGAGAACACATTGTTTTCGACTACATCATCTTCTAAAAGCATCCAAAATTCAGAACATCAAAATTCAGTTGATGACTTTAATAAACCAGGCTTAACGCCAATGGGCTACAATGATATCAGTAATGGTAATATTGAAAGCTCTGCTCCAAAAATCCCTGAAGCTTCAAGTGACATCACAGCTCCAATCGCTAATCCAGTAGTCAATCCCGTTATGAATAGCAAGAAATACCCACCTGGCGAAGGTCCTTGTAGGCGATGTGGTCTTGAAATTGTAGGAAAGAGGATATATTCAAAACATAATAATGAACTTTCTGGTCAATGGCATCGTGATTGTTTCCAATGTGCTCTTTGTGATATTAAATTTAGTAAAACAACACCTTGCTACGTATTAGATGATGAACCATATTGTCAACAGCATTACCATGAGAAGAATAACAGTATTTGTCGTATATGTAACAAATTTATTGAGGGTGAGTGTCTAGAGAATGATAAACAAGAGAGATTCCATATAGACTGTCTAACATGTTTTATTTGTAGGTCACCAATCAAAGAAGTTTATTATATATTTAATGGAGAAGTTCCAATATGTGGTAATCATGATATTGATGTTTTACTAAGAGAAGGGCTCAACAATGACACCAAAGGTAGTGGAAATGAACCGAATAGAAATAACACAGTTTCTAAACGAAGGACTAGATTAATTAATTTTGCATGATATTTTATTTTAATTGTGTTTCTTGGTTTGTTTGAGTTCAATATCAAATACTTTGAACAAGAAACTGAACAAGAACCAAAAGGTAAAAATATTAAATAATTTGTAACCAATACATATATATATATAGATGAGTATTTATAATTCCATCCGTATCTACAATTCCCTCATTTTTGTTATTTAAATTCTTATTCATTTCTTACATACTTTTCATTATATTAACGTTTATTTTTCAATTGTCTCTTTTACGTTTTTATTGAAGTTGCCTGATGGCGCCATATACATATTAAGTATTTATTATGTCAATTGAAGAAATACGAAAAATGAAAACAAAACTAAAATACAACCAACATAAATACTTTATTTTATAATTTAAAAAGTAATTAAGCATTAAAGAGTTATCTTAGTTCAAAGATTGTCATTATCTATAAGTTGATGATCAGAATAAAAAGTGAAGAACAAATATATTACTCAAAGCAACAGTGTTATTCTTTTATCCTTCGACTATTTTGAGATCTTTTTTTGAGTTTTTAGCATTTCTTTAGTAGAGTTTCTATTATTAACGAAACGTCTAATTAAATATCAGTCAATATTAAATTAACAACTACAAACTGAAATAAATTGTGTTTATGGATACAAGTAATTTATATAAGAATTACAGGATAGCAATTTTAATATATTTACATTAAATATGAAAGAGAATATACAGTTCGATAATACAGATAAAAATTCACACGAGAAAGAGATGTTAGAGAGCAAAGTGGATATTACTCCACCTAAATCAAACAATATAAACAAAAATAAAGACTCAAGTCCATTGGGTAATGATAAAGAAGTGACTACTCCTTCACCAAAATCCAATGGTGGACAAAGAAGAAACAGTTTTCATAATAACCCAATGGGCATTTCAGGGATAAGTATAAGTAATTTTTCAAAATCACCGAAATTTCATTCTCCAACGAGAGATGTTGACCGTCATGTTGAGGATGAATTCGAAATGAATTCTGGCCATTTAGATGTAGGCTTATATAACCATGAAACAAATAAACACAATTCATTGGCCATTCCGAAATCACCAAGTTCTAAAGTAAGACTTTTCCCGCCAACTACGCCAAAATCAAGACACAATGAAATATTTTTATCGCCAACTTCACCAAAATTGAAATCACCAGGGGTTTATAAAGAACACGATAAACCTATACGAGAGATTTCAAATAATTTAAAAACAAGATTAAATTATGCTCTTGTAAAACTTCAAAATGGATGGACTGAAAAAACATTCTCTGAATTAGAAAATGAACTCCATAAAGGTAAAAAACCATTGCATTTAGATGACACTATAAAATTAGAGACTCAAAGACGTTTAAGTGTGTACAATAATATCTATGCAAATGATAATAGTGATAGCGATTCCGAATTCAGCGATGGTAATCAAGTTGCGAAATTTTCAATTGATACACATAAAAATTCTCGAATAGAGAATAAGGATATGATCAGAACTGGGAACTCTAATTCAGCTCACACTGCATTTTTGAAAGCAATTTCAAGCCCAAAGAAATCGAGTAACGATGTGGAGAGACCACCCGTATCGCCATTAAAATGGAATCAAAGATCCACCTCACCAATGAAAGGATCCTTTCCAGTTCCAGAAGAAGAAGCAGTTGAGACTCTCATGTCATTGTCATCCCCTAAGAAGAGCCATTCAAAGTCTTTTGATATATTTAACTCTACCAAACTATCAAAAATAGAACCCCGCGGAAGAAACATCCAAACAGACATTGATGAAGATGAATCGAAGTTGAATAATATGCACCAAGATAAACGAACAAAACCTCATGCGGACAAAGGAAACGACTCAACTGACATCGAGATGGAATACGATGATGTTCAGACCGATATAGAAGATCCGGAAACATCTTTAGAGACATGATTATTATGTTAATTATAAAACAAGACACAGTCAAAAGAAAAAAAAATGAATTCCATGGGAAACCATTTCATTAAAAAAACTTTTTAAATGATGGAAGTTGATCTAATCGCATCAAAGTAAAGTTTAAGAACTGAGTATAAGCATCTCAAGATTGCTTTGAATTTATCAGACTCCAACCAGAGTTGGAAGAACTATAGCGATATGTGATATGAATCTAACCTTCTCAAAAAAAAAAAAAGAGAAAAAAAAAAAGAAAGAGAGATCAATTCTTTAATAATTTTTTGTAACCATTACTCCATATATAATAATATCTAATAAATAGACTTTACACTCAAATAGACTTATTAAATATATACGTCTAAAAGAATCATTCATTACTTTTAAAATGAACTTCTTAAAATTCATTGAAAACTCTTTTGTTGATAATTTTCGGCTGCATCTCTTTAATCCCGAACATCTGTAATTGACAAAATAGGGAAAGGAATGAACTAATCATTGATTTTCTGACTTAATTAATGACACCTTCAATAATGTTGTGATGTGAATGTTTTGGAAACATTATATATATATATATATATATATAAACACAGATCAAAAGTGATCACTTCATGAATATATAAATATTTGTTTACTGAATGTTTATTTTGTAAAATTTAAAATGAATGAAAGTTATTCTTTTCAGAAAATCATTGGAATCTCATACTAGGAAAACTCCAAAGTTCTATAAGTTACAACTATATAACTAAGTTAAAAATAAAAATTAAAACAAATGACTGATAACTATACAGATAAATATAATTGTCAAACGAATACTATCGATGCAGTACATCCAAGACTACAAAAAGATGCAACGATATCACCTGAAATAGATCAATTACAACTTGTTTATGATGTGTTCACCTTAAAAGCAGATTTTAAGAAGTCAAACCCCTCATATAAGCTTAATATTATATTTTTACATGGAAGTGGCATGAATAGACATATTTGGGAGTACTATTTACCAAAATTATTACAAGATGATAATCCAAAAATTATGGTCAATAAAGTGATCACAGTCGATCAAGTGACTCATGGTGATTCTTCTTTAATAAACGACGGAAAATTAGGAGTGGGTTATGTTTGGACAGATGGCGCTAGAGATGTATGTAAAATTGCAGAAAAAGAATTCCAATCTAAGGATGAAAATGATCTATGTAGATATGTTAATATAGTCATTGGACACTCAATGGGTGCACACCAATCACTAGCATGTGGAGTTTTGAATCCTAATTTATTCGATTTAATTTTTTGTATTGAACCTGTAGTATTACAACCAACCATTCCAAATCCAAATGGGTTTACTAAAATGAATTCTAGCTTCTATAAAGCTCTGAACATGAGAATCAAAGATACTTTCAAAAGCAATAAGGAATACGAACAATTTATGAAGAAATACAGTTTTTTCACTAAAGCTAAACCTGAGATCTTAGACATTTTCATTAAAACTGAGAGAATGGTTAACCCAGATGGTACAATAAATAGAAAGATGAAAAGAGAACAAGAATTGTTATGCTATTTAACTTTACACCCTGGTGCAACATGGTTAATAGAAAATTTAAAAAACATTAAGATGCCTGTTATCGCAATAAATGGTGAAATTGCAAAATGGGCACCAAAGGAGAATTTTGAATTATTGAAGGAAAAAATAATAAATTATAAAGAATATATTGTCCCCAAAGGTGATCATTTAGTCAATATCGAGATGCCTGATGCAGTCATAAGAATAATTAATGACAACATAAATTTTTTTATTAATAATACTATCCCCAATGAAAAAAGAATTAGCAAAAACTTAAAACAGGAGCAAAGAAAAAAGATATTTAATGATAACTTTGAATTGTTATTAAAAGAAAGAGTAGGTGAAGGTAAACCTATTCTATCTAAATTTTAGACAGTTAACTATATGTATATCTAAATATAATCATCTAAAAACAAACATCATAAAAATTTGTCATTCAAAAGTACTCGATTATTGATTAAATGACGTTTGCACTGACTCAATTAATCTCAGAATATTAACTATATATTCAATAAATCATAACACTTAGTAACTTTTTAAATTACTGTCATCTCTTGTTAAAATGATTATTAATGATTATTAATTCAAATCATAACTCTCTAAAGTCATTAGATACGTTGGACCTTTTAAACTTTAAATTTAACGCCTTCAAAAAAAATATTAATAAGCGTTCTGATGAGATTTTTAATATTGAAATTTTGAGGGAGACAAATTACATTTATAGATATTACAAATTGATTCATATATATAAGTTATAATTTATTTTAATTCTTTAGAAGTAGTTAGTTATATTTTGATTTCCACTTGATGATAAAGGAAACCGTTCTTTTCAATATATAAAGAGAATCAAGTCTATTATAAGTTGGTACGGTTTATTTTAGGTACTTCATCAGAAAGTGAAAAATAATTGGTTTCAATTTTTTTTTTTTTAACTCTCTTCAATTAATAATATATTTGTTTGTTATTTTAAATCCAGTTTTTATTAATTTAATAGATACTGTTTTTTTTATATCAACTATCCATAAAACAAAATATAAAAAATCAAAATACAAATTACCATCTAAGAAAACAAACAAACAATTAATAAGATGACTAGTGTTCAAGATGAGAATATCAAGTCTGAGGAAAAAGTTATGAACTTTCCAGCTATGAGTCAGTCCTTTTTCTCAGACTCTGATGCCACCGATGATAACGACAACATATTTTCAGATAACGAAACTAATGATGTTGGCCATGACGATGTCATTCAACAGGATGATAACAACGATCAGGACTACGATGATTCGGTGACCCATGCTCCAATATCTAGAATGAGGCAGAGGAAAACTACTACTAAGAAAGGGAGATCTAAAAAGAACAATAACTCTGGTACTATCGGTAGGTTGGCTGACAAAGATCAAAACTTTTTGTACGGTAGCAACACCGACTTACCAGCTGACTTCCAACCTGATGCTGTTTCATCTATGTTCAGAAGCCATGACTTCAGTTATTTGAAGTTAAGACCAGATCATGCTTCAAGACCTATCTGGATTTCCCCAAGTGATGGTAGAGTGATCTTAGAAAGTTTTTCTCCATTAGCTGAGCAGGCCCAAGATTTTTTGGTCACAATCGCAGAACCAGTAAGTAGACCATCACATATACACGAATACAGAATCACAGCTTACTCGCTATATGCTGCTGTCTCTGTTGGTTTAGAAACAGATGATATCATATCTGTTTTAGATAGACTATCAAAGGTACCAGTAGCATCTTCAATCATTAATTTTATTAAGAGTGCTACAGTTTCATATGGTAAAGTAAAATTAGTCATCAAACATAATAGATATTTTGTCGAAACCTCTCAAGCTGAAATATTACAAATGTTATTAAAGGATTCTATTATAGGACCTTTGAGAATTGATACCGACCAAAACCAACAGAATCAAAATAACACGCAAAAATCAGGAAAAATAGATCATCCAGAAAAGGATGTTAATCCTAATGATGTAGAAGCGGTATTTAGTGCCGTTGTTGGAGGAGATAATGAGTTAGAGGAAGAGGAGGATGACCTTGATGCTGTCCATGCTTTTGAAATTGCAAATCAATCTGTCGAATTGGTCAAAAGAAGATGTCAAGAAATCGATTACCCAGTTTTAGAAGAATACGATTTCAGAAATGATAATAGAAATCCAGATCTAGATATCGACTTGAAACCTTCGACACAAATTAGACCTTATCAAGAAAAATCATTGAGTAAAATGTTCGGTAATGGTCGTGCTAGAAGTGGTATCATTGTCCTTCCATGTGGTGCTGGTAAAACTTTAGTTGGTATTACTGCAGCCTGTACTATTAAAAAGTCTGTTATCGTTTTATGTACATCGTCTGTGAGTGTCATGCAATGGAGACAGCAATTTTTACAATGGTGTACATTACAGCCAGAAAATTGTGCTGTCTTCACTTCTGATAACAAAGAAATGTTTCAAACTGAATCTGGGTTGGTTGTTTCGACTTATTCTATGGTAGCCAACACAAGAAATAGATCTCACGATTCCCAAAAAGTTATGGATTTTTTAACTGGTAGAGAATGGGGTTTTATTATTTTAGATGAAGTGCATGTTGTTCCAGCTGCTATGTTCCGTAGAGTTGTTACAGCAATTGCAGCACATGCCAAACTGGGTTTAACTGCTACTTTAGTCAGAGAAGATGATAAAATTAGTGATTTAAATTTCTTAATTGGTCCAAAACTGTACGAAGCAAACTGGATGGAGCTTTCTCAAAAGGGTCATATTGCAAATGTTCAATGTGCAGAAGTTTGGTGTCCAATGACTGCTGAGTTCTATCAGGAGTATTTAAGAGAGAGCGCCAGAAAGAGAATGTTACTATACATTATGAACCCTACAAAATTTCAAGCATGTCAATTTTTAATTCAATATCATGAACGTAGAGGAGATAAAATTATTGTATTCTCAGACAATGTTTATGCATTACAAGAATACGCTTTGAAACTAGGTAAACCATTTATTTATGGTTCGACTCCCCAACAAGAAAGAATGAACATTCTGCAAAATTTTCAATACAATGATCAAATTAACACTATATTTTTATCTAAAGTTGGTGATACATCAATTGATTTACCTGAAGCCACATGCCTAATCCAGATATCATCTCATTATGGTTCCCGTCGTCAAGAAGCTCAACGTTTAGGAAGAATTTTAAGAGCCAAGAGACGTAACGATGAAGGTTTCAATGCCTTCTTTTACTCCCTTGTTTCTAAAGATACCCAAGAAATGTATTACTCAACTAAAAGACAAGCATTTTTAGTTGACCAAGGTTATGCATTCAAGGTTATTACTCATCTACATGGTATGGAATTGCTACCAAATTTAGCATATGCATCCAAGAGAGAACGTAGAGAATTACTTCAGGAAGTGTTATTGAAAAATGAAGAAGCAGCTGGTCTGGAAATTGGTGATGATGCTGACAATACTATTGGGCGTGGTGGTAATTCGCATAAAAAACTCAAATCAAAGGCTCATAGAGGTGAAGGTTCCTTAGCTGGTCTCGCTGGCGGTGAAGACATGGCGTACATGGAATACTCAACCAACAAAAATAAGGATTTGAAGGAACATCATCCTATTTTACGTAAAACATATTATAGAAACCTTAAAAAATAAGAGACATCAAGGAATTGAATTTCAAATTCCTACATTAACAGCATTTTAGTATTTTGATAAAAAAAATCATAAAAATCATAAAAAATAGCATAAAAAAAAAAAGAATTTAAACTAAAGACAAAAAAAAATTGTGGCTGTCAAATAAAGAGCAGCTATTATTTAATATACTTTTCCATTTTCATAATATAACATACATTACATTTTTATTAGTTTTTTTAATTAACCAACAATTTCTGTTTTTTTTTGTTTTATTTGGAATACCATCTTTTGTTATTCAATATATATATATATATATATATATCCATTTACAATCATTAACTTATATAGAATCCAGAAATCCATATAATTAATTACAATATTAATAATACTGACAACATCAATTACATCAAAATGTAACTGATACATAAATCTTAAATTCATTTCTCTCAGTTTACAAAGTTCGATCTTGCAGTTTATTTACAAATTCTTGTCCTCGGAGAAATATTGCAAACGCTCAATTGAATTCTTCCATTCATTTAATAAGTCATCTGTGATGCAGGTAAAAAAGGTAACAACTCGTTTGATTGTGTTTATTTCAAGATACATATTTTTAAACCATCCAATTCATTAAGAATTTATATATTATTAATATTTATAATAATGTCTTGAAAGATTTTCAATTTATTTACCTCTTCCAAAATTCTATTCTTCATTAAACTAAACTAATAAGAAACAATGAGAGTCTTCAACACAGTTCAAGAGATTGTCCAATGGCGTAAAAGAGATATAGGTAATCGTAATGAGATTTCTGTAGGATTTGTACCAACAATGGGTTGTTTGCATCAAGGTCATGCAACTTTGATTAAGCAAAGCAAGAAAGAGAATGATGTCACTGTTGTTAGCATCTTTGTGAATCCATCACAATTTGCACCTGATGAAGATTTAGATAAATATCCAAGGACTTTAGATTCTGATATCAAGTTATTGGAATCGTTGGAAGTTGACGCCCTGTTTGCACCAAGTGCCAAAGAGATGTACCCACAAGGTATTCCACTAGACATCGGGAAGCAGACTGGTCCATTTGTCACTGTTTTAGGAATTAGTGAAATGCTAGAGGGTAAAACAAGACCAAACTTCTTTCGTGGTGTTGCAACAGTTGTCATGAAATTATTGAATATAGTCTCACCAGATGTTGCGTATTTTGGACAGAAGGACATTCAACAGTTCAAAGTGTTAGAGGTGATGACCAACGAATTGTTTATCAACACAAAATTAGTATTGGTACCTATTGTTAGAAATGAAGATGGGCTAGCATTGAGTAGTAGAAACAAATACTTGTGTGAAGAGTCTTTACAACAGGCCACTAATTTATTCAAAGGCTTAAGTAAGGCATCTGAAACTTTAAATAAATTAAATTTTGAAGAAACATTGACTCATGACAAAATTAGTGAAATAGTTTATGATATTTGGAGACCATTGATTGACTCTAAAGATTTCAAGGTTGATTATTTGTCTTTTGCCAGATGGAGCAACCTTACAGAATTAGATAGCATAACCGAGCAAGATGTGAAAGATAAGATTGTGATAAGCTGTGCAGTTTATGTGACTGATCGTGAAAATAAAGATTCTGTTGTCAGATTAATTGATAATATTATTTGCCAATAAAGATTTCGAACAAATTTAATTCTCACATATTAATTACTTACAATGGCTTTTTCAATTGACAGGAAACTTCATCTCTTCTTCACAATTTTCCTTGTTGTACAAATATATATATTTGTATACATAGATTGTTTAAATTGATAGATAAATGGGAAAATAAAGTACCCATATATATGTAAAAGCTGATTCAATGATGCAATTAAAAGATAACGAGTACCTTTGCGTTAAGTAAGAATCTCTCATCACTTGCAGCTGTAGTTCAATCAGGTTTGAAATGGGTTACTATTTTGGCTTGAGTAGCACCTTACGATCACCAAATCGCCTAGAAAACTACATAGAAGAAATGCATTCGTCATCGGAATCTTCCAGCATCGCTACACGCGAACTGCGATGAGCTATTAACTTTCTACTGAATAATATTTTTTATAGCTGTAAAATAATAACAACTTTAATATATAAATATGATAATTTCGATTAATTAATGGAATAGTAGATCCTGTTATAATGCTTTCCACTACAGAAAGAATTTAAACATACAAAGCACTAAAGAACTAGATATATTTGTGATTTCATTTTAACTTTAAATTTTGGATACCCCATATTAATTTTGGGACCTATTAATGCTGCATAAATTTCTAAAAATACCAAAATTTTGACTAAAATATTTTTTTTAATTTTGCATTTAATTTATTTATAATACTACAAGAGTTATAACCTTAAAAACCAACATTTGATAAAACTTTATGCAGATTTTACTCTAAAATATTATACCATGAAAATAAATAATATAAGAACAACATTTGCCCCACCCTATCCGATACATTTAAGAGCCCAATTAATTACTTTGTGTGTTCTAGTTACTATTATATCTTTGCTTATTCTATCTATTAGTAGTGGTGTTTACTTCACGAATAATTATAAAAATCTAAGGGCTGAACAGCTATTAATCGCAGCACAATTAAAATCTTCTCAATTGGATCAGTCGTTGAACTACCTATATTACCAAAGTATTTGGTTCAGTGAAAGTGATGTGCTGTCAGATGCTTTAGTAAGGTATTTATCAGGTAATAAAACAAGCGATAATTGGGTCGAAAGTTATGAATCAATAAGTGCTTTCCTCACTTCCTCTTCGATATTTTATAGAGCAAGCTTGTATGATACTGATTTTGTTGAAATATTAAATGTTTCAAATAATAATAGTGGTGCATATTTAGAAGATAATGTATTAAGACAACTCACCCCATTATCCAGTGATGGAAGACTACCGTCTTCTATTGGATCAGTCGGGTTTCTTACGGATCCAGTGCTTAACTCCAGTAATTATTTGATATCTATATCCTTACCAATATTTGCCAATCCATCGATAGTATTATCAGACTCAAGAGTGTATGGATATATTACTGTGATTTCAAGTGCTTCGACTATTGTCTCTGTTTTTAATGATACAACAGCTTTAGAAAACTCAAATGTAGCTATTATATCAGCTGTGTATACAAATTCGACAACTTTTGCAGATGGATACCATTTTGTACTACCACCTTATGGTTCTGATTCAAGTGTTATCAATATTTTGTATCCATTGAAAAATAATAGTTTTCTTTCAGAAGCATTCATGGATGATACCTCAGGTTCTGTTGCGAAAACTCGTTTCTTTTATAGTAGTTTGGTTGCTATAGGTTACTCACCATGCTCATTTTCTTTAGTGAACTGGGTTGCTATTGTCTCACAACCGGAATCAGAATTTATGTCTTCAACAATTAAACTTACAAAAATTATAGCTGGAACGGTGGTAGGTATTGCGGCTGTTGTTTGCATCATTATTTTCATCATGTCATACTATGTAGTGAAACCTATATTAAATTTAAAAGAAGCTACTGAATTAATCTCCCGAGGTCGTGGATTAAATCCTTTCAATGAATATTTTAGTGATTCTGCTAGCCAAGAGAAAGTGACACCATCAGATAATATATCAGACAAGATTCTTGAATCTGACCAAAGTGCCAACAAAGAGAAATTCAAGATTGAGAAGAAAAAGAAATCAGGCTTATTACTGATAAATACATTCTTAGATTCTTTTAACAAAAATATATTTAGAAAGTCAGACAAGACAAAGAGTGGTTCCTCTTCATTCGATAAATATGCCACAGGTGACACATTAAAATCTGTGAGAGTGCCAGTAAATAATAAATATGTTACAGATGAATTGTCAGAGTTGAAAGAAACATTTAATATTATGGCTGACTCTTTAGATGAACATTCAAATTTATTAGAAGAAAGAGTCAAGGCTAGAACTAAGCAATTAGAAGCGGCAAAAATTGTTGCTGAGGCTACTAATGAGGCAAAAACTGTTTTTATTGCGAATATCTCACATGAATTGAGAACCCCATTGAATGGTATTCTAGGTATGACTGCTATTGCATTAGAGGAAAATGATAACGAAAAGTTACAAGGAAGTTTAAAATTAATTTATAGATCAGGTGAATTATTATTGCATATTTTGACTGAATTATTAACATTCTCTAAAAATGTTTTACAAAAAACTAAACTAGAAAAAGTAGATTTTTGCGTATATGATGTAGCTTTGCAAATTAAATCCATTTTTGGAAAAATAGCTAAAGATCAAGGTGTTCATTTTTCTATCCGAATTTCACCCAATGTTATACGTTCAATGGTTTTCTTCGGTGACAGTAACAGAATTATCCAGGTAATAATGAATTTAGTATCCAATGCTTTAAAATTCACTCCTATTGATGGTAATGTCAATGTTCGCATTAAATTATTAGGTGAATATGACGAAGAGAAGAGTGAATTAAATAATTTTGATAAAGTATACATAAAAGATGGAACAATCATAACTGAGAGAGATCATAATATTCAAAATCCAAGAGAAATCAAACCTTCATCTTCATCCATTTCATTGTCTAGCACTCCAGCATCAGAGGAAAGTGAATCTAGTATGTCAGAGAATAAATCAGCCTTCTCAACAAACTCGGATTCTTCAGAAAAAAATATTATAGGGACACACTACTCGAATAAGAATTATCCAGGTGAAACTCCAATCGGAACTCCTATCGAGAAACCTAAGCAATGGGTAGTTTCTGTTGAAGTTGAGGACACTGGTCCTGGTATTTCACCAAGTTTGCAAAAATCTGTTTTCGAACCATTTGTTCAGGGTGATCAAACTTTATCAAGGCAATATGGTGGTACTGGTCTTGGACTTTCCATCTGTAGACAATTAGCCTCAATCATGCGTGGTACTATGGAATTAGATTCCAAAATAGGTGTAGGTAGTAAGTTCACATTTACCGTACCGTTATTACAAAATAGAAAAATTAATTTTGACGAATCAACTGAACTATTTGAAGATGAATTTAATTTCAACAGTAAAAAGAATAGAAAGGTTAGTTTTAACCTAAACAAATCGAACTCTAATCAATTACATCCCAATACAGATGAAAGGAAGCCAAAATCAAATTTAGTCAATAAACCAGAAACAATTAGAGAAGCAGAAACAATATCTCCTATTAAGGATTTGTCAACAGAATCTGCTATCCAGATGGATAATAGAGATTCTTACAAGATTCTTGTTGTCGAGGATAATAGGGTTAATCAAGAGGTTATTAAGCGTTTACTAAAATTAGAAAAGATCAAGCAAATAGAATATGCTGTTGATGGTCAAGAGGCTATTGATATCGTCAAAGAAAAGCTAGCAATTGATGAAAAATTTGATCTGATATTTATGGATATTCAAATGCCTAAAGTTGACGGTTTGACAGCAACAAGAGTTATTCGTAACGAATTAAATTATCCATTTCCTATAGTCGCTTTAACTGCATTTGCTGATGATAGCAACAGAAAAGAGTGTAAAGATTCTGGAATGAATGACTTTTTAGCCAAACCTATCAAAAGACAAGAATTAAAGAAAATTCTAAAGGAATTCGAAAACAGAGAAGACCATTGACATCACAACAGCTTTGTTATCTAAATTATAACAAAGTTCAGAATATTACAATTAGTATTCAACAGCCCGAACACTTAATTTTGCATTGAAACAAGAAGTTGTTTCTACATAATACCAATGTTAACATTTTAAAATAAATAATCTATAGTACCTACATTTTTAATATAATATTAACTTTATATTATTTTTCGAAGATAATATGGGGGCAACTTAGGGATTAACTGTCAGTGTAAACGATTTTATATACTAAAATAAAAAATAAATGTTTTAAATGATTTAAATTAAAATAACATTATTTACATAAAATGATTTATGTATACATATAGTTGATTTAATATAAAATATAATAGTGTATGAAGAAAATAGTAATATTGTAAAACAATGCGACTATTTTAACTTCTTCTTTGGTCTTAATTGGTTGGTGTGACCACACTTTCTCTTTCTACAGTTAGTAGCTCTTGGTGGTAATCTGGCGTAACATTTACGGCAAACAGATTTGTCACAGTTGTACTTAGAAGCTAAAGCTTTTAAAGATGGTTCAATGATACCACCTCTTAATCTCAAGACTAAATGCAGAGTGGATTCCTTTTGGATGTTGTAGTCAGATAAAGTTCTACCATCTTCTAATTGCTTACCAGCAAAAATCAATCTTTGTTGGTCTGGTGGAATACCTTCTTTGTCTTGAATCTTAGACTTGACATTGTCAATGGTGTCAGAAGATTCGACTTCTAAAGTGATGGTCTTACCAGTCAAGGTCTTGACAAAACTGAAAAAAATATTAACAATTAAATTCATAAATAACGAGATTATTCATAATTGTATTGTATCATATGTTAGTAATCGTTTGCTCTATTATAATTATCAAAGAGATTTATTAAAGCTTATCAAATTGGAACATAAAAATATAAAGCCAAAACCTGGTTAACCAAGAAGAAAATTCGACTTAGCCTTGGACAACACTATGTGAGAATAATAATGAATCATGAAATAATAATCATTAGAGCACAATTACTGTTTTGAAAACACATCAATATCTATTGATAGTGAACATTTTAATATTCAAACAAATAATCGCAACACAATGGGAATACGATATGTCTGTAACTAAATTTAGTTTCATGCTTCGAACTTATATTATTGTATAGTCCCATTCTCACTTCCATTCCTTGGATCTTCTAAGTTTGCCTCATTTCGAATCCCTTCGTATTATAAATCATTTGAGTTGGTAATAGTATATTATAAATATATATAATAATATACCACAAACCTATCATTTGGACATCCACGATCCTTTTTCATTATGTATTCAACATCACTATTGTTTGGTTCATCATTTTCAGTTCAACAATTTTATAAAACATCTTTATATCAGCTTACTCTAAATATCTCCAAAAGTTGTATTTTTAAAAGTATAGATTATTAATTAACATACATTTGCATCTTTCTTGGTTTCTTCTGGTTATTATGTCTTTTCAACAAAGCTTAAAAACGAAATAACAATAATAATGGAAATACATTCTTATATATACAAGAAATATATAATAGAATTATCAACAAAATACTAATTAGAAGATAAATTATTACAAATAGTGAGACAAAAAAAAAAAGATATTAGTTAAAAGATAAGAATTGTTGGTGAGAAATGAGAAACACTCATTAGATAAAACACAGTAACAATCAAATTTCAGCAAGCAAAAAAAAAAAATTGTTTCTAGATAATGAGTTCGATAAAAAAAAAAAAATGCATCAAATGTGAAAAAAAGATACACACAACATCTAATGATATGAAATTTCAACGATTAATGAAAGTGTAGGAAGCATTATGAATATGATAAGTTAGAACAATTAATTATAGGTTTGCAGTAACTTCAGTTGAATTATATTTCAAGATTTATTGTTAATTACTGAAAAATTGAAATTTTTCAAACTCATCGCAAACAATATTGCCAATTTTTTTTTTTTCAGTTTATTTAAACATGTAGTGAGTATAAGAAAAGAAGAGAGTATAGAGAGAGTATATGTAATTATTTAATTTCAAGAGGCTCCTAGAAGGTCGTTGTGTGGCGGCGTGTTGATTGTATGCAGAAGGATGATTTGATTACATTCATTCATCTATAAGTTTAGGTATCAACCATCTACAAAAATTCTTACAATGTTCATGAAGCACTGTATAAATAGAGGTAAGTATCAAGAGAGATGTATAATATACATCGATAGCTCTAGTGAAAGAATGGTATAGATTAAAAAGTTACCAGGTAGTTCTCAATAGAAAGAAACCTACATGGTGAAACGTCAAATGAATACTAGATAACAGTGTGTAGCTAGAGGAAAATGTACATATAAACGCCTAGTATAAATTCTTATGGTATATATAGTGTTCACGCTCAAACCAAATTGTGCACGATGACAAGAGAAATCCTGTTGTCTGAGGTGCCCTAGGCTCAAAATAGCGATTCCCAGAAGAGGGAGTTACTCTCGAAGGAATAAAATATTAGGCAGACACCTCTAAGCAGTAGACAGAACCCCCTCTAACTATTTTCAGATTTAGACCGACAGGAAGAGTGCAAGCCGCCCCGTAATATAAAGCAGGTTAAGTGGTAAAATTTACCGCCTTCTACGGACATCATATACAGCACACTTTCTTGATCGTGCGCGTTGGCAGCATTTTCGGGCCGGGGAGTTAATTTCTCTTTTTTTTATTTTGTCCTCCGAATTCAAAGTTCAATAAAATATTTTGAATTTTTAAAAACACAAAATGTGACAGTTGGAAATAATGTCTGGGTGGACAACAGTCCCATTTAAATGAGCCGGGTTACTGATATTTCCTTTTTTCATTTTTTTTGGCAGAATTAAAAAAATGAGATGAAAAATAAAATAACAATGATCACTTAATATACCTACTTCCTTGCAAATAATTTGAAGTTCATCAAATCAACTGTTCATTATCTTATAATTATTTAATCCAAAACAAACCTTTCTTTAAATACTATATAACTAGCAATTTGGTTTTGATATTTTTCAATTCTTCAGTTTTTTTATTTGTAGAACCTGATCAAATTTTGAAACATTAAGAAGTTGCAAGCCGCCAGGTTTTAAGTTTTGAAAACAGATTGCCCAAATACAGAGCTTTTACAAAACAGGGCTTAATCGATATAACCTAATAGATTTTACCTCCTGTAGGATTTTGTTTCTGTCAAGGTTCACGCACAATTGAATTTTTCACATTATCACAATGGTTAACGATCATGATTTGTTCAATTTGTCTACTTTTTTCAATATTCCAACCATAGACTTATTATCACTGAACGATAATATTCTTCAACAATTGAAATTAAAAATGCACGAAACTAATAATGAGATACGACAAAATGTAGAAGAAGAAAAAGAAAAAGAAGGTGCACAAGAAGTAAGGGAACTCACTGATAAAATAAACATCTTGGAAAATGAGTTAGAGCAATTGAAAAATGAACATTTAAATTCAAAGCTAAATTTAGAGGAAATGACTATTTCTTATAAGTCGCTGGAGGCTAAAAATGTTGAATTAAGAAACGATATTTCAGAAATAAGAAATAATGGAGATACATTAAATGAAGTGATTCGAAATGAAAATGAAGAATTGACTGATAAAATAACTAATTTAGAAAGTGATTTATTAATATCTGAAACCAAATATAAAAAGTTACTTCAAGGATACACCGATATAAATGATACTTTGAAAGACTATATCTCTAAACTTTCACACGCTGAGACTTCTCTTGAAGATGAGAGTACCCTAAAAGATAATATCATAAAAGACCGAGAAGATTTAATTGAAAAATTGAAAGAAGAGGTAGTTTTCTTCAAAAGTGAAGAGAATAAACATGAAAACATAAATAATATTGATTCAACTAACATAAAAGAAGGATTTGTCATGATAGAAAAGGACGAATATAGAAATTTAAAAAATGAAGTATTAATCAATAATGAAAAGATTGAAGAATATACCCTAGATATTGCACGTCTCACGAGTACAGTAAAAGAATTTCAAAATGAAACTGGTATTTCATCAATTACAGCAGACGATTTTTGTGACTTCATCCTTCTAAAGAAAGAAATACAAAAAATAAAAGACCAACGTGATTTATTGCAAAATAAGCTTGAAGATTTAATTAGCGAACTAGAATATCGTGTTCCTTTGATAAATAGTCAACATGATACTATACAAACATTAGAACAAGCATTGTTGAAAGAGAAGAATATGTCAGAGAATTTAAAATCCAATAAGGAATCTGTAGAACATGAGAAAACTGTATATGAACAAAAATTAAAGGATGTTGGTGAAGAGTTATATAGTAAAACACAGCAAAATACTGATTTGAAAAATCAATTACAGTTTTTACTTTTGAGTCAGAGCGTCACTGATGATAAATTTGGAGTTTTAACTAAGGAAGAGATAAATTTTATGAAGAATATCAGACATAACAAAGATGACACCGAGTCAAATGAACTATATGATTCACAGAATATTATATCAAAAAGACTTATTAAATTTAAGGGCATAATTTCACTACAGGAAAAGAATATGAAATTGATAAGAACTATTCGTATTCTTACAAAGAAATTAGAAAACCAAGAAATTGAATTAAGAGAAAAATGGGAATCCGAAAATTCAGTGGTATTAGATCAAGCGAAGGAGGAGTTATTAAAAGTTGTATCAGAAAACGATAAATTGACATCTCAATTAGAAGAAATAAGGAAGACGGAATTATCTGGTAATCCAAGGCCACAAAATACCACCGATTCTATGGCAAAATATGGCAACTTAGAGATTAATGGTGATCAACTAATAATTTCTGAATTAGAAAATAATATACCACAGTTTACGAAACAAGCAACTAAAATTATAACAATGAACTCAACTAAAATTGATTCACTTTATCAGGAGATTGCAAAATTAAATATCGAAAAAACAAATGCTGTACATTCGAAATTAATCACCGAAGATAGACTCTCGTTGTTATCTTATGAATATGACTGCGTTAAACATAATAATCAACTCTTAAAAGATAGTATAATGAATTTGGAAAAAGTAATTAGTCAGAAGGATGAACAATTAAAGTCTATAACAGAAAATTATATTAATTGTCAGTCATTATTATTAAATGTATCATATGATATGAAATCAATCAAAATGAAGTATGATGAACTAATAACCTTAAGAGATAAGCAGAATAAAATACTTAATAAATTAGAATTTGAAAAAAGTCAATTAAAAGTAAACGTTTTGACTAACGAAACTTGGAAAGTTCGCTCTGAATTAGAAGGAGCCGAATACAAACAAATGGTCAATAAAAAAATTTCTGAGTTAGAATCTTTTAACGCAGATCTCACTAAAACTTTAGAAGAAAAAAGTGCAGACTATAATAATTTCATCAGTTCAAAAAATAATGAACTCGACTGGTACCAAAATAAGTTTGATATTATTACTGCTAATTTAAGAAAAGCAGAACAAATGAACCAACAAAAGTTGGACAATAATACATCTGCCAATGACCTAGTGTATCTTGAAAATGTTAATGAGGAAAAAGAAAAAAGCCCCTCATGTAACAGCGTATCTATATTTACTGTGAATGATGCAAAATCATCGATTTTTGAAAATGCCAAAGAAGTTGCAAGTTCACAAACCGAAATATCATCAACGGTAGATGTAAAACCAGCAATTAGTGACAATTTTGAAAATCTAAAGAGAGATTTTGAGTTACTGTTTGAACAATATAAGGATGTTCAAAACAAATTGAAATTAGCAAAGTCTGAAATTGACCGTAATGCTAATGATAGTGAAAAATTACAGCAATTGACTGCTCTTATTTCAACAAAGGATTTAGAGTTGTCTTCCTTAAGAACTCATCAGAATGATCTAGAGGAGAAATTAGTAGCTTCAAAAGAAACAGAATCAAAGTTGAGTAATGAGCTACAAGAATTAAGCACTTCATTACAGTCTCTTAGGGATTCTGAATCATATACTACAACAGAATTATCATCGTTGAAACAAAAATGTGAAGAAATGAAAATAACCATTGAAGAACAGGAAGCAAGACAAAAAGACCTTCAAGAAAAGTATGAATTGAAGTCCAAAGAAAACGAAGAAAATGTGGACCGTTTCAATAGGCTTAAAAAGCAAGCAAATACAAGATTGCATAGTTCCAAGGAAGAGCAAAATGATATGAGGGAACAAATATCTAAATTGAATGTTAATTTATCCGAGGCTCAAACTGAACTCGAGTCAAAGACAAAAATAATTCAAGAATTAGAATTAAGATTGAAAAAACCTGAACCGTTCTCTATTTCAAAGACTCCTAAACCAAACACAGAACTCGTTCAAGGAAATCAAGAAGAGGTTCAGGAAAAAATACAGACTGAGAAGGAAACAACGCCACAAAATAAAGAGGTTGTAGTTGAACAACCTTCATCTGATGAAGCTTATACAGCATCTTCAGGAAATAGCATGTTTAGCTCTAAAACACCAATTCTTGGTGATGTTAATACGCCGGTAGATATAAAGAATCAAGGGTCACCTGAGTCAAATCACCATCTGACAAATCCTTTGATGACTGCCACTGATGATACCGAAAAGGATCAATCTGCTAGTAATAATAATAATTCAGTTGAAGTTAATTACGATAATATACCACTCCAAAATCCTACTCAACCAGTGATTACATCATCCTTTACTTTTTCACCACCCGCAGTGGAGAACCCTTTTACAACACAACGTAATTCGAAGACTCCAACCTCATCTGCAGGTATGAAACCAACCTTTACTTTCGGCGTAAATCCATTCACATTAAAAAATGAATCACCTAATAGTTTAACTTCAACGCCTAATACCACATCTGCATTTACATTGTTCTCAGAAAAGAATAGCTTGACAAAAAGCACTGCATCACATAATTCATCCGATCGAGATGCAGACTCTGAAAAACGTAGTTCTGAGTCAGAGTTACATGAATCTGAGAAAAAGAAGGTAAAATTGCCAAGTTTTACTTTCTTGAAAAATCAAGACCAATCACAACAAGAAAATTAGACAGAGTAAATATTATAACTATATATGTATAGAAAGGCAGCTTGCCTTTTGTAATATTATTTTAATGCATTACATATTTATCATCGCTTTAATAGATGCGACGCGTTTCTAATTAACATTGATATTTTTAAATGGAGCATAATGAAAAGCCTCTATAATGGGGGATGCAATTGAATAATTTTTAGGTAGTAACATTCATTATAAGTAACAATAAAAATCATGCTGTTAAAATAACCTCCTTAACTTATATTAAAAAATATTTGCACAAGCAATGAATGATCCAAGGCAAATATTAAGTGATGACCCATACGCCCAATTATCATCCGATGAAGGTGAGAAAGATGAGATCAAAAGGCAACTTGCTGATCTTGAGGCTCAACGCAATGACTTATTGGAAAGGTTGAAGATTAAGAAAGAATCAAAAAAAAAAGTGGACCCAAATCTTGATCACATCCAAATATTAGGCTCCCCAGAAAAAAAGAGAGTGATTTCACACGAAACACTTCCAGAACGCAGCCAGCTTAAAGTACAGGAGATAAATCCAAATGAAGAAAAGGTAATTGCAACTTCCAAAATACCATCTAACTCAACTTCTTATTTTATGGAAAACTTTTTAAAATCTAAGAAAGATGAAGATAAAAAAATAAAACAATACACACAGAAAATGAGTTCCAGGGTTCATAGTTTTGCAGGAGCTGGTCTCTCGCAGAAATACCAAACTATTATCGTAAATGAACTAGAAGATTACTCAAACTTTAACATTACGAAAAGATATTTACCGAAGACTGAGCTTGAGAAGTGTTTGCACAATATTAAAATTTTGAGATTAAATAAATTATTCGCAAAAATAAGACCACCTAAATTTTTGGAACCAGAATATGCAAACTGGGCAGCAATTGGTATTATATGTTCAAAGGAGGATGTCAAACTTACGTCCTCAGCTAAACCTGTCAAATTCTTTAAATTTTCTATTACAAACTTCCAATACACACTGGACATTTATATTTTTGGTTCAGCAGGCGTTGAGAAATATTTTAACTTGAGAGTTGGTGATGTAGTAGCAATATTAAATCCAGAAGTTTTACCATGGAGACCAGATTTTAAGGGCAACTCCATAAAGTCATTTAATCTTAGAATATCTCATAAATTTGATTGTATACTTGAAATTGGCGCAAGTAAAGATATAGGCTGGTGTCAACAAGTTAATCGAAAAACAGGCAAGGTCTGTAGGTCAGCGATCAATAAAGCGAAACAAGATAGGTGTGACTACCATAAGGAAATGCAATTTAGAAGCACAAATGCGAAGCGTGTTGAATTGAGTGGTACTTATGCATTAGGTGCACCGACAAAAATTGACTCAAGACCAGCATTATATAGAGACTCCTCTAAAAGTAATGTAAGGCAAAGGAATAATTTCAAAGTTATTGCAGATAAACGTTATATTAAATCTAGGGAAATTGATCCGATCAAATCAAAGATGCACCATTTTAGCACGTACAATTCAGCGAAAGCTTTCTTTGATGACGATTTTCAGAATCCTGACGTGCTTGAGAATCTACAAAACAAAAGACGAAAGATTACTGATTCAAAGAAGGATATCAGACTTGAGAAAGCTTTACTAAATTTGAATGAAACAAAGAATGTGATTTCTGACAGATTAGATGTTCGGAATCACAAGGGTAACGATTCACCTATGATCATGGGAAAGTCTGATAGTAAAGAAATAGAGGTGGATAGTTTTCAAAGCAAGCTATTGCAAGAGAGACAAGAGGCGATGGCAAATTTAATGACTTTTAAGAAAACTAGTGTTAATTTAAAACCGTCTCGAGAAGCTTTATTGAGAAAGAAAGAGAATAGAGAGCGTACATATGCAGAATATAAGAGAAGCCAAGTTCTTGCAGATAGTAAAGATGAAAAGAATTTTTCAATTCAAGATGATGATAGTGATGAATTAGAGATTGTATAAATACTAATGACAGATATTAAATTTTATGATATATGATGAGCTGGTTTGTAGTTGAGTTTGATAGCATGTATATAAATATATATATCAATGAAATATACAGATATTTTCGTAATCGCATGATCGCTGAAAAAATTACGTAGGATATAGTGAGAGAGTTCCCAGATAAAAAGTTCGGAACATTAAAAAGGTCTTTGTATAAAAATCTCTATGGGTAGAAATAAAATAAATCGAAAGAATTTCACAATATTGTTTAAAAGTTTTCATTTTGTGATGATTATGGATATATGGATATAGGCATTATTCAAAGTTTCAAAAATCATAATAAAAGAACTAGTTGTCTTCATAGTTAGATTTTTTTTTTGTTTTATACGTAATAGGACATAAGTAGTATTAATCTACGCACCACGAGAAGCGGATACCTATTTCATTCAGGCAAACAGTGACATTTCGTGGTTTAATATTTTTTAAAAGAAGTCAATCAAATTGAACATTTTATGCACAGGACTAGTACATCCCATGACAAAGAATAAGAGAGCAATGAGTCTTGATCATCATTTAGAATTGAGAATACCGTTTGAGACCGTCAAGCAGGCTAATATAGCAGTACAAGTTCTCCAGCCCGATCCACAATTGAAACCTCAAGAATTCCGTGTAACCTACGCATCGGAAGAGTGTGAACTGGTAGCTAAGTTTGAGAGTGTCGACGATAGAGTTCTGCGTGTCGGCGTAAGCAATGTGATCGACAGCATCAAGACGATAGTCGAAACCATCGACGAGTTAGAGGATTTTTGAATCCCCAAGTACCTGTCTATATGTGAATGTAGAGAGAGCTCGATAAGAACTCACTAGATAAATATTTAGACTACCATCGTTGATGTGTTAACTATGTCAATGTGCATGTGCATGTGTGAATGCACCACCATTCATTGAGTGATGGGGGAGGGGAAGAGGGAGGGGGAGAGGGAGAGAGAGTGTTTAACATGTCGTATAAAATGATACTTAATTGTTACAATCACGTGATGTGTGTTAGGGCTTTTCTGGTGCATCCAGCCCTAATACCAGCCCGCCTACGATCCAATCCTGTGCCCCCGCCCCCCAGAACCCTAATCTAGTTCGCGGTCCGCGGTTATCGAAGCGTGGGCCATGACGAAACAGGTGGCGTCCACTCTGAACTTCCCGCAGAGACGGGCACAACTAGGCGCTGTAAAAAAAGAAAGAAATTGTTTTTTCTTTTTCTTTTTCTTTTTTATTTTTGTGAGTAATTATCCGCAGGGAGCCAGCAGCCAGCAGCCAGCCTCATAAAAAATGCACAGCAATCCCCGTAGAAACCGTGCGCTGTTCCCCCGTCTCCGTATTAAACTATTTCCCACTAGCATACTACTGTATACTGTATGCTTCCCATATTTAATTTTATCATACATAGTTAATAGCCTCTAATTATGTATGTGAATAATATGTTGTATGTGTGTTTTTTCTTTTCTTACAAATATTTTTTTTTTATTTAGAGAAAATTAACAAAGAAAAAATTAAAAACTTGGTTTATATAATAATATAATAATGTTTTTTGTTGTTTTTAATGATAAATTTATAGTTAAATATTTTTAAAATAATCATTAGTTTAATTCAAGTTATATCCATAACTTAGTATTACCAATAGTATTTATTGGTCCACAATTGTTTGAATCTTTAAATTGCACAGAAGAACAATAATAGATAGTCGATTTGTAAAGAGGATAAGTTAACAGATAAGCCCATTCACTTACACTGATTTATTTCCTTATTTTTTTTTTTTATTGCTTTTGACTTCTTCTTTTCGTTTGTTGGGGGAGAAAATTATAATTATCATTGCATTTTAGTGTTTATGTTTAGTTGCACTATTAGTATCATATCTCATACAAGTTCAAACTAACCTGAAAACAAACATCCATACAAATACTTATACACGCACACACACATAAAAATGGAGAGTAACACTACCCATGTGGACAATATTGTCGGTCAGAAGAGACACAGTTCAAATTCATACAATTATTTTCAGCCAGGCATAATTAGTAAAAGACGCCAACCTGGTATTGCACAACAACATGATGGGAAACCGTTATCACATTTGGAGAATAAAAATTCTCTGTTCGTGGATTCAGGAAGGGATAACACGGATCCAAATGTAAACTCGTCGATGATTGAATCATTCCCTTATATAATCGAAAGCACTCCAATAGCATCCCCGATGATAACATCAAGAAAAATACCTCAAATTAACAACATGACGGTGACTCCACAACAATCGCTGGTTGGAAATGATATTGTCTCATCTTTTTCCGTAGATCAGAAACTATTGAATAATATAGATCCATTGAAAAATAATGACAACCTCATAGATAATTCAATGATCCATATGGTAGATCTTACAAAATCACTATTGAAAAATGCAAGCGAAAATAGGATCTCAAATGGACTTACAAATGCAAATAATTTGAAAAGGGTATTCAACAATGAAGCATCTAATTTTCCAAGCCCAGAAAATGAAACATTTATAATGAACAATACGAACATAAACACAACTAAACAAAAAAATAACAATAACAAGAAATCACAAAACAAAATATATTCTAACGAAAGCATAAATAACATACACTATGGTTATAAAAATTTTGATGATAATAATTTACTATTGAAACAGAGCATGGTTGGTATAAACGACAATGATAATAGCAACAGTGATCATGGCGACAATGACGATATAATTAACAATAATAATAACGACAATAACGAAAACGGTTTCATGATCGATGGTATGAACGATAACAATCATAATGATAGTAATGAACTTGATGTAAATGAAATGGATCAAGATGCAAACAACGACAATGATGATATCAATAATTATAATGATAATTCAGGTGCTAATGGCCAAGATAATGGCATTAACAATAGTAATGATAGTAATAATAACAATAACAATAATAACAATAATAACAATAATAATAATAACAATAATAATAATAATAATAATAATAATAATAATAATAATAATAATAATAATAATAATAACGAAATACCATCCGTTTCTGTACCGTTAAGAAAATCAAGTCAGGTACTTGTACAAAAGTTGCAGGATATTTACAAGACAATCGTAAAACAGGAAATCGAACTTCAAGAAAGATGTGGAAGACTAACAAACTCGCAAACAACTGAACTGAAAAATTTATGGGCCATTTATAGAGTAAATTCAGAATTAGTTGATAATTACATCACATTTATTACAACTGCTATTCATCCGACTCAACCTGATAGTGATCAACAGATAGGAAGCGAAATTATAGATATTTATAAAATCGAGAGAAGGCTGTGGGTTTATGGTACAATAACTTTTTTAGACTTACTGAAAAATTTTTCTAACTTCATGGATCCTGAGGTATGTTGTCAGTTTATTTTCCATGTGTTTATTTCAATTTCAAATATGTTGGCAGACATCCCTCAAAAGTACAGGGTCTCTTGGTACCAAAAATTAGGTGATTTATCTCGTATGGCAATTGCTTTGTACCCGTCAAACTTCATCGATTGGAAATTAAGTGCTGAGCGTTGGTATATGTCTGCAATGGAATTCACATATGGACATGGAAAGTTGTACTATCATATGTCGACTGTCCAACAGAATACATTAGAAGCATTTGTTAATTTAGGTAAAAGTTTGTTTTGTAAGAATACATTTGTACCTTCACAACAATACCTACAACTAGTTATAGATAACATTTATCAAAGAGCTTACGCTGATGGTAATAATTCAAACAGCAATAAAAATGATCAACTTTTAGTAGATTATATTAAACATTGTGAAGTAACCCTTTTACCAAATTTTAGAGAAACACAAGAACTGAAACAAGTTGTTATTATTTATTTTGTTGACAAATTTGGAATTGATTATAACAACAGTAGTAATAATATGTTTAACGTAAGGAACATGTTTATCCAAAACAATGATCAATTTAAGACTTATTATCGTTACTCGTCTGCATTTGCAGAATCTCAGATCCTTCAAGTAGTTGGTTACGGTAATCTTAAATCACCTTTTTCACTATTATTTGAATTACCTAAATATTTAAAGGACCGCAAGGAAAAGAAAGAAAAAAAGAAAGCCAAAGGAACTGTCGATATTGAAGATAACTCAGCTACTACTTTATCATCAATTGTAGATGACGATCTACCTACAATCTCGAACAACAACGTCTTTTTGAACCCTTACGAATTTTTTGATAACATCGATACAATGAAATGTGCATCTTTTATGCCCGACTCAATTGATATCTGGAATCATTCTCTCCAATATACTAACCATGTATCTATAAAATGTAGTATGGTTATGCTAAAGAAATTTTTACATGCCCCTTTTATGATTGCCTTGCCTCATTTATTACCTTGGTGTTATTTCATTATTTCCATCGTTTTGCAACTAGATAAACATAATAAAGTCTCCATGAATGAATTTTGGATTGAGTATATTAGAAGAATATTTCCTTGGAACTCTATCGTCAACTTTTTGAACGTTCTAATGGCTTATATGGTGGATAATTGTTGGGAGCAATCGATTTTGAATCAACTTTGTCCAGAATTTAATAGCAAGACACTAGTTGAGCTTTTAAATTATTTTAACAAACATGAAGAATTACCAGAAGTTTGGAAATGCAGGGGGTCACTATGGTTTGATATAATAATGGAAACATGTAACTTACCAGATAACAAAAACCCAGGAGATATAAATAAAAGTGATTTTAATATCAATAACTATGATGATATTGGTGTTTCAGATTATAGTTTCCTTGATTTCCCCATTGATGGTATGGAATTTGATGAAGTTGATGAAATTGGGGATCGTTTTTGGAAAAGAGCGGCTAGAGTTATCTTTCTATTTAAGAAATTGGCGGAAGAATATTCTGGTTTTACAGGTTTATTGGTAAGTTATGAAGCACACGTTGTTAATAGAAGAAAAGAAGAATTTCCACCCAAGCCTGTTTGTCAAGAACTTCAAGAATTTTCATTTAAGATCGCTGCTAATACTGATGGTATTATGTTGGATGGAACTGTACAACACTTTGAAAACATCAATGAAATCAATTATGATATGCAAAGGACACCAATGTTGAGTATGATTGAAGGTGATAATTTTTTCGATTATACAGGTTATAAAAGGGTATGTCCAAATTTCTATACATTTGATAAAAACGGAGATTTCATATCAACTTCATTTTTCAATTCCTGGTGTATGAATAATTTACATTCTAATTCAATGTCAGTGAATGATGATTCTAGCAACGTCGATAAGACAATTTCGACAAGTGCTGGTAGTAAATCAAGTTCTACTTCTTTAAACAATGATCCTATGAATGAAATGGCAATTTTTGATGAATGTTTTAAACCTGAATATAGAACATTAGAAGAATTTTGGTCTAAAGAAGTTTATAGCGATTCGCCATTTGAGATATCATTGCAAGAAAAAACTTATTTTATTTTGGATGCTACTTCCTGGTTAAGGCATTTTGCTCATATATACAAAGTTGCCACAAGTAGAATATTAAAATTTGCTATATGTTTAACGACCTTCCAAGAATTAAGGTTCTTAAGAAAATCCAAAGATCATAATGTTGTAGAAGCTGCCACTAGAGCAATCATTACCTTAAGGCAATTATATCATGAAAATAATCTATTGCCCTTAAGATTCACTGGTAATGTTGCCACTCACATTGAAGAACATCTTGAATTTGAAGAGCAAATTACTTGGAGATCACATGTCGACGAGTTTGTCATAGAAGCTGTTTTAAAAGCTGAACTTAAGAGAAAGGAAAAAGAGAATGCTATTGAAATGGATATGACAGATGTTGGTAATTCCAATAAACTTGATGATTTATTTGGTATTATTTTAGTTACGGATGACATTACTATGAAGAACAAAGCAACTGATAGAAAGATCAAGACATTTAGCACGAGGTTCATCTTCTCGATGGCTAACTATATTAGAACTACTGAAGAAGGCCAAAATAAATTAGCTATAAATTAAATAAGTTATATTTATTTATTCTTGTGTACTTACGCTTATATTTTGTGTATATGACGTTATATACAAATATATGTGCGAGGAATAAAAGCATTTAGATATATTGCACTATATTATATAAAACAGTTTGAAAGTTTTTCTAATCTGAAAACAGTTTCCAATCCAAATACCAGTTTAGATCATTATATAATTTTAAATGATATTTTGAATTTATTGCAACTGTATGATAGTTGAAATTTTCATTATTATTAACAATGAAATTTTTTGAATTAGAGACGTGTAAAACTAATGAATTTGTTTCATTTGTTTCATTTGTTTCATTTGTTTCATTTGTTATAACTACTATCTCATTTTCTGATAAAACTTCAATTGATTTAATGCTAAATATTTTGTCGTAATTTTTTGTTGTATTTTTCAATAATAATCTAAATTTATTTATTGATAATTTAAGATTAGTAATTGTTTCAATTTTCACTTCCTTAGTGAATGAATCATGAAGTTGATAAAATTTGTCAATATTTGAATTGATTTTTTTTGTATAATTATGTTTATTTAAATAATTTTTTTTCTTACAAATTAATTTTGAAATGTTTCCCTTTTTCCTATTATTAGAATTTTTATTAAATAATTTACTACTAAGAACCAGTTTATTTTTCATTGTGACAAAATGATACTTGCCAATTCAAAACAGAATGTGTCTCTGTGTGTGTGTGTGTGCATGTATATGGTTTATAGGTTCAAAAGTTAAAACATAATCTTATAAGAAAATATTTTTTTATAATAGTTTATTTTATATAGATTTAAGTATAAATATTGATAAAAATAATAATAACTTATTTCAGTAAAAAATTAGCCGCCCATCCTCATCATGTGACAGTATATTTTATCTGTTGATTGTTGCTTCCGCAACATAAATAAAAGCACGTGATTAAATTTAAAACAATATTTCATTTTTTTCAATTGAAAAACACAAAACAAACGACAAGCATGTTATTATTACCCTTAACTCTTTCAATACCCTGGTGGTATTTGTTTGGTACTTTGGAAAGGGGATGGGCGATGGGGAATAATCGATTCCCACAATATATATTAAATAAAATTTTTGAAGATCGGGTCAATGGAAATGGTAAAGGCGGAAAGGAATTTTTAAACACATAAGAAACAAAAACAAAGGAAAGTAGGTACTTTTCTTTATAATTTAGGTAGAAATGCACGAAGTGGGTCGAAAAATAAAAAAAAGTGTGCGCCGTGGAAAAATCAGGACAAAAACGATATTTACTGTTACTGATTTGTTTATTATATCGTGCGCGTTTTATGTGATTGATGTTAAGGGATACCTATTCTATATATACATATATATATATATATATGTATATATATATAGAGAGAGAGAGAGAGTGAGAATGTTATTGACGGATTAAAGGAATTTTAATATCCCATTGACTCGGTAATTGGAATTTTATTATATTGTTATTATATTATATTATTATAATTACATACAATTTATTATTAACCACAAAAATATATTCAATAATTTACTAAATAATATGATACTTTTAAATTTATTTTTGTGGACTAATGGACTAATAATAGAACATCTTGCTTCCCCCGGGACCAAATTGAAATTCTTTATAATTTGTGTCGCTCATAGTTAAAATGATATTATTCGTATATTACTTATAACCTTAAGAATTGAAAATATAGCTAAAATTATAATTTAATTGTTTTATATATAAAGGGCACTTCAATTGGGAATAAAATTAAAAAACTTTTCAATTCAAAATGTTTAATTATATTTTATTACAATTAATATTTATATAATGTATATATATATAATATATATCCAACCATAAATCATATAGTCAAGTGAATTATATTTCATGTGTCACAATTAAGACGCGCCACTAATAAATTTTTCTCACTATTCCACTAATCATTTTAAATTTTTTTTGTTTTGAAAAATAATAATAAAAGTTAATAACAAAAATAAAAATACTAAAAACATATAAATACATAAAAATGTCTGCTGTTCATTCTCAATTATCAAGAGATGAAATTATTAACAATATTAAAACTTTGAATGATCCAACAAAGAGTCAAGTTGGAGAAACAAAATTAAATGAAACTGAAACTTTATTGAAAAATTTCATTAATGAGAATTTTTCAAATTCAAACTCAATTAGTTTCAAAAGAAACCCTCCAGTTGCCACTTTATATGAAGACGGCTTAAAGGAAAAAGACACTACCATCTCTTCCACTGGAGCTTTGATTGCTTTCTCCGGTTCAAAAACTGGTAGATCACCAAAGGATAAACGTATCGTTGAGGAAGAATTGTCAAAGGACAATATTTGGTGGGGACCGGTAAACAAACCATGCTCTGAAAGAACATGGGAAATTAATAAAGAAAGAGCTGTTGATTATTTGAATACTAGAGATACACTTTACGTGATCGACGCCTTCGTTGGTTGGGATCCAAGATACAGAATTAAAATTAGAGTTATCTGTGCAAGAGCTTATCACGCATTGTTTATGAATAATATGTTAATTAGACCAACTGCAGAAGAATTAGAAAATTTTGGAAAGCCAGATTTCACTGTCTTTAATGCTGGTCAATTCTCTGCTAACTCTTTAACAAATGATATGTCTTCAAAAACTTCTGTGGAAATTAACTTCAAAGAAATGGAAATGACTATTTTAGGAACTGAATACGCAGGTGAAATGAAAAAAGGTATCTTTACAGTGATGTTTTACTTAATGCCAATCTATCACAACGTCTTAACTTTACACTCATCAGCTAATCAACAAATGAATAACGGTGATGTCACCTTATTCTTTGGTTTAAGTGGTACCGGTAAAACAACTTTATCTGCTGATCCACACAGACAATTAATTGGTGATGATGAACATTGTTGGTCTGATAATGGTGTCTTTAACATCGAAGGTGGGTGCTATGCAAAATGTATCGGTTTAAGTGAAGAAAAAGAACCAGATATTTTTAACGCTATTAAATTTGGATCCGTATTAGAAAACTGTATTTATGACCCTAAAACTCATGTAGTTGATTTTGATGACTCCACTATAACAGAAAATACAAGATGTGCCTATCCAATTGAATATATTTCAAATGCTAAGATTCCATGTTTAGCCGATAAACATCCAACAAACTTAATTCTATTAACTTGTGATGCTTCAGGTGTTTTGCCACCAGTTTCAAAATTAACACCAGAACAAGTTATGTACCATTTCATTTCTGGTTATACTTCAAAAATGGCAGGTACTGAAGTTGGTGTCACAGAACCACAACCAACTTTTTCTTCATGTTTTGGTCAACCTTTCTTAGCTTTACATCCAATGAAATACGCAACCATGTTAGCAGAAAAAATGGATAAACACAAGGTCAATGCTTGGTTACTAAATACAGGTTGGACTGGTTCATCATACGTCTCTGGTGGTAACAGATGTCCTCTAAAATATACAAGAGCAATCTTGGATGCCATTCATGACGGTTCTTTACAAAATGAAGAATATGAAATTTTACCAGTATTCAATTTACAAATTCCAAAGAATGTAAATAATGTTCCATCTGAATTATTAAATCCTGCTCAAAGCTGGGATGATAATAATGTCAATTACAGTAGTGCTGTTACAAAGTTGGGTGCATTATTCAGAGAAAACTTCAAGACATACGAAGATAAAGCCACTGAAGAGGTAATTAGAGCTGGTCCAATTTTCTAGAAAGGGGTTCTTTTATAATAAATTCAAATGATAATATTTTTGTCTCTTTTCTCTAAATTCATATCTTCTAACAAATTCTTTTCAAATAATTTCTTTTAGATCATAATTATATATTCATAAATAGTTTATGCAAAATTTAAAATAATGTGCACACTTCAAAATAATATTACAACATAACATATATTATAAATTATAAAGACTTCCATTCTAATGACAGTTCTTATATCAACCATCATTCTTCTTAAATTGAAAACAATATAAATATATATATTTATTTGAAAAGGAGTTTGTCTTTGACTATTAAACTTATCTTATACATTTATATATATTTTAATAATAAATTAAGGATTGTTTATAATAAATATCGTTTATGAAGAATAATAATAATTTTGAGATATATTCGGACTTATATTTATTTCAAAAAATAGGTCCACCGCAACCGTAATAACTATAAGAAAATTAAAAATAGTTAAAGCTGGATTTGAAATTAAAGAACAATAAAAAAAATGTATTATCTAATGAACAGATAATATAAACAAAAGGGTAATCGAAGTTGATCATTTTTCTTTTATTTCAAAATAATTCAGGGATCTTTTTTTTTTTAAAAATTAATTAATTGTTCAAGAGAAACATAAAAGAACAACAATAAAAGTTAAATTTAGTCATTCTATTAAAAAAGTTGATTATGTCAAGTAGAAGGAGTATTTTATTGACAGCACCTGAAGGTAGCACTGTTAATATTCTTAAAGAACAAGACATTTACCATGATGCTGAGTCTTCGAAAACAACTCCACCTTCGTATAGTAATAATAATGTTGCCAATGACTATTTCAGTTCACAAAGTCATGGTGAAGGTGGAGGTGTGAAGTTTGATTCTGAGCAAATCGAGAATGATAGAGGTAGAACAAGAAGTCGTAATAACCTTGAGGATAGTTCAGGTACAGGCAATTCCTTTGGATATTCTACGAATAATAATTCCAAATCAAGGAGCAGAAGCAGGGCCTCGAGCATGATTAGGGATGAAGAATTTTTAAAATGGACTGTCTTGAGAAAAGATCCATCGATGAGACTAAAATTTAGAAGAAACAAGGATGAATTTAGAGGAAATCAGAATGAGGATGATCTCGAAGAAGACGATGATTATTTAGATGATGATGATGAAATTTCTGATGAAGAACAAGTAAGCGATCTAGAAAATGAATTAGAGATAGATGATTTCAATTTTGATCTTGGTATGAAGGTGTTGCCAAACTACTGTATATCTATTAATGAAGTGTTGGAAAGGAGTAAAGAATGGATAGATGAATATAATAAAGATCTCATAAAGGATAAGATAAATCCTGATCAAAATGTGTTGATTAACGAGTTGGAAGGAGGGTTCGTCAAAGCCATGGAACTAATAAGTAAAAACAATAAATATGATGAAGATAACGAGAATGGTGGTGGTGGTAGTAGTGGTAGTGGTAGTGCCAATAATGATTCTAGTCCTAAATTGAACACATCCAAGGATTCGCAATCTGAGAAACCAAACTCTGGAGAAAGTTCTATTGAGGAATCCAGCGGCGACTCATTTATCTTATATACAGACTTATCGAGTGAGTCTAATTATGCATTAACATATATCATGGGTGCGTTAGTGAAAAATAACGATACATTGTATATTGTTCATTGGGAAGGTTCCAATACTAACAATAGTGATTCTTTGAAGGAGAAAATGTTAAGTAACTTAAAGAAAATAAGAGAAAATGTTATGTATTTGAATGATTGTAACAATTCAATAATCGACAAGTTGGACATTATTTCTATTTCGATGACACATCCTTACCCTAAACATTTCCTAAATGAAATGATATATGGATTAAAACCGAAAAGTTTGGTTTGTTCACTTAATATTATGTTATCACCTAGTGGATTACAAAATTATGTATGTTCTATACCTGTTTTAGTGATTAGAAAGAAATTGAAGAGAACCAGACGTAAAGCTATTGACGAATAAAGATATACGTTAAAGATAATATTAATTATTATAAGGAAAATAGAAATCAAATAAAAAATTCGAAAATTGTATGTAATTTTTTCAATTTAACTTTTTATTATGTATTGTACATTTGTAATAGGTAGTATTGTAATTTAAAGTGTCGTTTCAACCAATTGAATTCGAATTAAATAAAAGACAGCATACAGTACAATTAATTAGAGTGTAACTGTTAAATTTTAATTCAATTTCAATTCCAGTATTATTGAATGTTGTAATGGCCAATGTGTATGTAAAACTACAAATTTCAATTAACAATACTATGTAGTGAGAAGAAGCCTTAACGCGTAACAGAAATTACAAATAAATGTTTCGAACACTACAACAGTCAACCAATAAGAATCTCTTATTTTCAATCTATTACTATTTATTAACTTCTTATATAATTAAAAAAACTTTTCCCTAACAGAGAGTCCCCCCCGACCCCCTTCGTTCTGAAATTGTCCGTAACTTAATTTCTATATCGAACACTTAATTTGCATAGTCCAATAGCGTTCATTGTTGATCAAATTAATTGATGAATGTTGTAGAGATCTGAAGTACATGCGTTGACCATCTGGTTAGTATTCACCTTAACAGTCTCCCAACCACCCCCCC
>JAJLTH010000038.1:0-118563 GCA_030568035.1 Tetrapisispora nanseiensis | reverse complement strand
CGTAGTCATGTCCGATGTCATCAATCTTGGATTGTGTTTCAGATTTTATCAGAAATTTCCTAATTTGGAAATTATAAATTATTTAACTTTTTATTCAAAAGTTAATTATTCTTCGTTAGGGTAAAGTTAATTATTCTTCGTTAGGGTTTCTCATATTCATTACATGTCAGAATCCTCGATGTCGATTCGTATTATTACATCGACATTTTATGATGTCTTACTACACGTTCAGATAATAATCAATATAACGTCGGATTAAGATCCAAGATATAATAGTAATAGGTCTAGTGACAGGTTATTATATTCGTTATATTCAGGTGGAAGTGCGAGTTCGTATCTATTGAACAGATGGAATCATATTTGTTGAAATAGAAGATGTGACGTATACGAATAGCAATGTTTGCATTATTACCTGAAGAGGAAATAATAGAGGTCCAAATTATAGAATTATTTGCCACCAAACACTCAATTTGCTCTTCTACGACTATCTTGTTATGTAACTAGTAATATTCACATATACCACTGCAAGAATAGATATAGTCAACATTATATACAAGTTGAATTATCCATCCAAAAGTAAATGGTATATAAACACCCCCAATAATGAATTGATGAATTTACTTTATTCCCATATGGAAAGGAAGTGAAGAAGATATATAGTAAGAAATACTAATATATAATTAATTATAATAAAAGAAAAATAATATTAAATATCATGAATTCATCCCTTCAGGTTTTATATTTTGTTTAATTTGATGAAATACTCTATGAATTGGTATTTAAAATTTTATAAAATATTTTACACAGTTCCTCATTTTTAAATCTCGTCCACAATTCATAGATAAACTCGAACTCATAATTGAATTTCATAATGTCATTATGTCATCTTTTAAAACTAACTCTGAGTAAATAGGTTTAATAAAATCTCAACTGTTTCTTGTAACCTTTCGAAAGGGATTTCTTGTATTTTATTATATAACAGTTTTGAGATTTCATTTCTTAATGCAAATTCTGATGCTTCAAAGGTCATTTTGTAAAGTTTCTGAAACCCAGTTTGAGTATTTGGTATACCTCTTAATCTTAATCCACTCAGTATTATTTTCGACAATGTTTCATTTAAATGCAGTCTCCTATCATTCAATTGAATATTCCGCACTATTTTATTAGTCTTAACCTTGTTTTGTTGAAAAGAATTTTTAAGTGCAGCTTCAAATTTATTACTCGATTCTTTTATTATCCATGAACGATCATCTATTTTAAATGAAGAATCTAATTCCCTTTTCTCTAATGCTTTTATTTTGGAGTCGATTTCATGTTTTAGTGCCAAGTCGAGAAAGTAGAATTGAATATGATTATTAAGTTGGTAAAAAACAAGATATTCTGATTGAACAAAAGGGTACTCCTCTTTTTGGTTACCTATATTACCAAGCTTTGCATTAGTAGTTATTTGGATTAAAATTCCACGATTATTATATCTGAGCTTCGATTTAAAAAAAGCGACAGAAGTGTTACTTGATGTAAAACAATAATGACAGTTATTTATCAAATCATTATTTTTGTTTATTAACCAAATAGGAAGATATTTGATATCAATATAGGTAACAAATTTAGCATTCAAGCTTAAAGCCTTAGTTTGTTTCGTATCTTGATCGTATTCCTCTGCTTCCTGAGTTGTTTTTTCCCACAGTTGGATATCACGCAATGTAATATCATTATGACGATTGCCTAAGTCTAACTTTAGAACAGCTAATTTATTGAACATACAATTAAATGAAAATTTGACTTTCGTTACTAATAACTTCTCTTTATTTTATACGGGATCGATTATTTATTTTGCACAATAGTAGATTTCCATTATTCTTAGGACAAAGTCAGATGTGAACTTACAAATGAAAGTTATGAAATTATTTTGTAACCAAATAATGTTACTTTGGTTTTGGATTTTTACAAAATAATCATCAAAATATATTAAAATACAACCCTGTGGATAGTTTTAATATATTGACATCAAAATGATATTAATACTTAACTGTTACACTCTAAATTTCAAGCGGTTTAATTTTGAGAATCTGCATTTTAAATTTTTATGAAGCGTTGAACCAAAATTTTAAACCATTAAGTTCAGTTGCAAATATCAAAAAACAGAATAAAACAATATGTAAATACATTAAAACATAAGTTTAATTAGCATGAATTAGTTGAATTAGTTGAATTAAAATTGATGAATACTTAGTCTTTTTAAGATTTACTTTTAATTAATTTTAGTTGCTCAATTACTTTATATTAAATAACATACTGCATAGGAATAAGTTGTTTACTTGAGAGACAAAGTTCAGTTCTGGTCCGTTTATTAAAATGATTTTACCGCCTTCCACTTTAAATCAAAAGTCTAACCGTGTGTACTCTGTTGCTAGAGTCTACAAAGATGAATGTGAAAAGAGGCCACAAGAATATTGGGATTATGAACAAGGTGTTACTATTGACTGGGGAGACATTACCAAATATGAGATTATCAACAAAATCGGTCGTGGTAAATATAGTGAAGTGTTCAGTGGTAGATGTATCACAAATAATCACAGTTGTGTTATAAAAGTTTTGAAACCAGTCAGAATGAAAAAAATTTATAGGGAATTAAAAATCCTAACTAATTTAACAGGTGGTCCAAATGTCATCGGTTTGTTGGACATTGTGAAGGATTCCGGTTCAAAAATTCCTGCTTTGATATTTGAAGAAGTTAAAAATGTCGATTTTAGAACTTTATATCCTACTTTTACATTGACAGATATACAATACTACTTTACACAACTATTAATTGCGTTGAATTATTGTCATTCAATGGGTATCATGCATAGAGACGTCAAACCGCAGAATGTAATGATAGATCCTACTGAGAAAAAATTGAGACTAATTGATTGGGGTTTGGCTGAATTCTACCATCCCGGCGTTGACTACAATGTCAGAGTTGCCTCTCGTTATCATAAAGGACCAGAACTATTGGTAAATTTGAATCAATATGACTATTCTTTAGATTTATGGTCTGTAGGTTGTATGCTGGCAGCTATCATTTTCAAGAAAGAGCCATTTTTTAAAGGTTCTACAAATGAAGATCAATTAGTTAAAATTGCAGCAGTTCTAGGTACTAAAGAATTGTTGAAATACCTAGAGAAATATGGTCTAAAACTACCCTTTGAATATAACAATATAATGAGAGACTTTTCCAGAAAACCATGGCAAATGTTTATCAAAGATGATGAAAAAAGCAAAAAATTATGTGTGCCAGAGGTGATCGACTTAATTGATAATTTATTGAGATATGACCATCAAGAAAGATTGACAGCTACAGAAGCAATGAACCATTCATTCTTCAAAACTAAGTACGATTAACTTTAGTGTATATTTAAATAAAATAATTTTAATCTTAATTCAATACAAACTCTGTAAAGTTACAATTAATTTAATGCTAAAAATTTCCTTACAATAACTTTTTATTTAATTACTGTATTTTATATCTATTATTCCTAACTCTTTTAATGTTTAGAAAAAGAATTAATTAATCATTATAAATATTTTTGTTATTAATTAAATAAAGCAAATATTAGTACATTGATAGTAAAAACTTCTATATATAATTAATAATTACTAAAAATAAAATGTTATTAAATCGTTATTAATAAAATGCAAATATTATTAATTCAAATAATGAAATGTAATGTCATCATATGAAATAATTTTTAAATGTGAAAAGTTGTATAGAATTCATGCGATTAGTATTATGCTAGGTTTCAGAAAATAGGAAATTCTATAAAACGTAATTTAATAAATGGGTTGATAGTTGGCTGAATGAATGAATATTAATTTGTGATTGGCTGAGTGTATATTAATTTAATAGATGAAATTAATGGACCAGTTGAGTTATTATGATTACACACTCATATCATTGATGTAATTATGAGTTTCAAAATATGTACCATTGTCATCAATATCTCTTCTCAAAACGAAATTATTGAAATTTAAAGATTTAGATTTCTTATTTGACTTAATTTGTTGATTTAATCTATCGAATAACGAAGAAGAATTTGATGAAATAGAAGAACGAGAATCCGAAAAGTATTCAAATTCATCCATTATATCTTCAAAATGAGATTTACCAATTGATTCTATATGAATTTGTTGTAAATTATTTGAAACATTTTCTAAATGTTTATTATGAATTAATTTTAATTTTGAAATTTCTTTGTTACTGAAAAATGAATATTTATGATGAGTAGTAGTAAAATGAGGACCATACAAAACAGTCAAATCTGTTTCTTTATTCCAGTTGATTGTTAAGGGATCGATTTTCTTATTAGCTGAATTATTTAATTCCATACCCCAACGTCTCCATAGACAATGATGTAATCTTTTGAGATATAAATCATAATCAAATGCATCTTCTAAACAACAACTTGGTAATCTTAATCGACAATTATTAATCAATTTATTTTTTAACATAAATGAATTATATCTTTTCAATAATGACCAAAAATCTTTATATTCAGAATTATTTTCATCATCTTTGAAATTGTATGTAAAATAATCTAAAGATGTCTGAGAATAATCATTTAAATTTTCTATAATCTTAATATTCTTTGATGTCAGAATACTGTCATCAACGCTTTGGAATTTCATATCTATATTAATTTATATGAATTATAATTATGCTGTTAATTTCTTTTGTTTTTTTTTTTGTTTTACTCAGTAAATGAAATGATTATGGTAAACTAATTACTTGACAAAAAAAATTATTGAAACACAAGTTATAATTAATGTTCAATGCTTGGGTATTTTTTATAAGTAGTATTATTTTTTTCTCTTACAGATATTTGAAAATCATATGAAGATTTTCTGTATTTTACTACAAAAAAAAAAAGAATGAAAATTAGAATAGTAGTTTTATTATAAGAATTAATAATCAAATATATAACAATTAATTATTCTTTATATATATATATATAATAACAGAAAAAAAATAAGTAATACCAATTATTTTCACTTTAATAAAAAGGAACCGAAATAGAATAAAGAAAAAGGAAAGAAAGCTCTTAAGATACACTAAATAATTTTACATCTGTTTTAAAATGAAATATATTATTAATAAACACCAATTAATATTAAAATTCCGGAAATTAGATTAAATTATTTCTTTTTCTTTTTTTTTATAAAAATTGAAAGAAACAAACGTAGACTCACCATAAAAACAGAATAATAGCTCTAATATTTTTGAGTGTTAATAATTGTTTTCTGATGTAAATAAAATTCGAAATTCGAAATTCGAAATTCTATAATATTGGTACAGCAAATTCTTCAGCCAAGAAAATAAATTAATTCTAATAAAAAAAAAACACAATTTATACATATAATAATATGTATATGTATATATTAACTAATTTTTGGGAAGACAAGTAAGATTTTTCTTCTCCACAGATTTGTTATACCTAAATATTTATTTTCGGAATTTAGTAGAGAAAAAAGTAATATTAAGGTAAAAACCAAAATATTATTATAATTATATTATTTAATTTTAATTTTAATTTTAATTTTAATTGTATAACGCCGGATCTATTAGTAAAAAAAAAAAATATAATTATAATAATATTGTAATATCAACATATAAAGACAGTAGAGAGAGATACTGCTATTACTGTCTGTCAAAACCACAGAGAAACGGAGCAAGTCCGGGACCAAATATTAATTTAATTACGATTATGTGTGTGTCTTCGATTTGTTCTATAAAAAATAAATATGTTTTAATATTATACTTTCTTACTGTGTTCATCAAACAAAAGAACATGCTGTGCATAAAAATTCCGATTTTAATAACATTAAGTTATGCTTTTAATAAGATTTTGTACCCTACCTTCTGAAGAATAGAGAGAATATTAGAAGTTTAAATAATAACAAGGTATTTTCATCGAATAACTTATAGAAACAGGCGCATATATTCAAAAGAAATCTTGGTTAGAAGAAAAGAAATACAGAGAGAAAAAGACACGTCGAAGAAATAAAATGGTATTGATAAAGAAACATCACAAGATTACAACGACAAAAATCTTGCATAAGAAAAATTGTCATAAAGAAACAAAAAAGTATTTCTGTAGACAAGTAATTACTAAAATCATCCGATTTCAATACAGTTAACATTAATTTTATGGCATAAAAGATATGCATAACCATAAAGAGAATTAGTGGATTTCATTTTTTCCCCGATTTTTTTTAGGTAAATTTCTAAAATAAAATTTTTTTTTGACTTTTTTATTTTTTATAGATTGCTGCATAGTTTGTACAGATAGCTACAAAATTGTGGAGAAATCATTGTATATATAGTTGATTTGTTTAACAGTGCATGGTTTTATTAATACTCTTTAATAAATATAGTAAATTTAGTAAACATCCCGTACATGAATAGTAAAACAATAATTAATCTTAAAAATTCTTAATTTCGATTTTCCGATATTTATTTCTACATTTGTTTTGTACAGGGCATGTAAGGGATACACATGGACGATTTGAAATCTCTTCTTTCCTTATGCAATATATTTGTAATAATTCTGTGAAGAAAAATTATTATATAAAATCTTCTTTCTGTGTATATTCTCAGAGGCCTCTAGATCTCATATTAATTAAAAGAAAACCCATTTCTTTTTTTCTATTTTGTCAATTACTAAGTTCTGCACATCTTTGACTCAACAATATTTGTAGATACAAATTTTGTCGTAGTTATGAAATAAGATCCGGAGATAAACTAATTATTTTCCTGGTTTTTTTTGTTGTTGTTGTTATCACTGTTGTTCTTTGTATCGAAATGTATTTTCTTGGAAAGCTTGCAGCCAGAAATTAATGCAGAGATGTGTTGATTCAAGATTACAAATTTTCTTAATTCTCTTTATTGTATTTTCTATATCTTTTATTCAGTTCTTGAAACACATTGCGACACAAGTTCCGAAATCAAAATTTCTTTACATTGAGGAGAAGAAATCGTTTCTTTTAAGATAAAATGTTTTTTTTATTACTGCCTGGTTAATACTGTGCACTTGTGCAGCTGAATTGAAAATGTAATTATTTATATACAATTATTTTATCATAGGATACATTTTTTTAACTGTAGATATGCTGCAAGTAATTAGAAAATTGTTGAATCACGTATTGTCTCCATGTTTCTTTTTCACTTTTTAGTTTCGTACTATGACCGTTTTTCAAGTTTTTCAAAGTAAGTGTTGTAAAATTACATGGTACATCAATTATATAGTGATTTTTTCTTTGAAAAAAATTTTCGACTATTGAAATTTCAGTGTTCACAACATGATGAATAATTTTGTCATAGTACTTATTTTATATCTATTTACATTTGTCATTCTTTTGTCAAAAAAATATCGGAATGATTGTTGTTTATGGTATGAAGATTTTTTGGAGAAGCGCTTCCGAGAAACTTGATATAGTGAAATTCTGGTATATTTGGTAAAAACTAATAAAAGTTGTTGCTTCGTCGTTCATTTCTGTAGGCTACCGATAAAAATGTTTTAGTTTTGTCCATTTTTTTAAGGTGTGACGTATATACGGATTGTTTTACATATATAACATTTTGAAATACTTCGTTAGAAAGTGATGGCAGAATAATTACTTGAGGACGAAATTAATTATATATTTAAAATTCGGGTATTTTTTTTCAATGAAAGCAGTAAGATATTTATTGTTTTCAATGATAATGACAAAAACTTCCTGCATTCCGTTTCTTCTCTAGCACCGTTTTTTTTTTTTAATAATTTTCAAATATCGTAAATTCATTTTTCAATTATCGTATTTATTTATCCGTTTGTACTGACAAGTCGTTAAGGACACTTTAATGTAGTCAAGATATGTATAAATATGTTTCTATGCTGAATGGGAGTGAGACATATTTGTAATGTGCTTTACGGAAGTGAAGGAAACTATTATGGGTTCAAATTGTTTCCGCATCCTTAAAAAGAAAGACATAAATATCATGAGCATTATTCAATACTTTGTTTATTATTACAAATAACGTTATCTAGGAATTTTTGAAAGTGATTATCTATAATTCATTTCTGATTAATCAAGACGATATAAATAAATAAAAAAAAAGGTTAGATATATATTTCTATAAATGCGTATGTGTTTTTAGATCACGCAATGATTTAGGAGAAAATATTTTGCAAACATTTACATCATCAGTCTATAAACACATTAAAGATGATAAATTTCTAACATAAACATTGACACATTAAATTGAGAATTGTGAACTAATATTAATATTTATGTTATGTTAGCCATCTTACAATAATATTCCTTTTTCAATGGCCTAACTTGTTTGAAATGCCGAATAAGACGATAATTTTACAAAGAAAAAAAGGATTCATAAAATAATTAACCAACAGATGTAATAAAAAAGCACGATATATATAAATCCAATTATTTATCATGAAATTATAAGAACACTCACATGTAAAAAATGATTCTTATAAAATTTAATAGCCAGATATTTTGAACACCAGGCGAGAATTCCACTATGACAGTATTAATTTTTTTGCGAATATCCAACCGTACTATTTTTTTAAATACTTTATTCTACCATATAACATAAACATATGCATATATATATATATATATATAATCGACTAAATAAAAGCAAAAAAAAAGAATGACTTGGTAAAATAGACGAGATAAATGTGTCATTACAGTTCTAAAACAATTCAATTTCGTCATGTATGATATAAAACCAATGATAAAAAAACAAAGATCTGATCGAATTTAGAGATGGGAGTGGGCACCACAGTGATTACCCGCCATGTACACTATGTGCACATATACCATATATACCATATAAAAATGTAAATAGAACGATTATCATGCAAACAAGAAGACAATCTTCTCAATTCTCTCAAGGTTAGTTTTATACAAACTAAGACTCGAATGTGTTACCCTCCATACATATCAATAAAAATAAAGAAAAAAAAAGGGGATAATTAGAAATTGTAACCACTACCGCAAAATTACTACAATTGTAAAAATTTCCCAATAAAATAAACGTATACAAAATTATATATCGCTTTTTATTGCTGATTACCACACTAAACAATTCGTTTATATATATATATATATATATCTATATCTATAATGTTTTTTGCCCATACAAACAGATGTATCGATTGTTTTTTTAATTTTTTCTCTTTGAATTTTCTTTTACTCCCTAATCTCCGTTAAAAGACAACAACAAACACACATAGAACATACACACAATGTACAAAGATAAAGTATATTCGCGTACAACAATTATTTCAAGTAACTGATTTCCTGTATTCTGGTTGGTCAGTATAAAGAACCAATGAGGAGAATAAATATTACAATATATATACATATATATATATATATATAATACAGTTAGTATATATGTTATATTGTGGATATATTGATACCATACAGAGATTTAACATATACTACTATACTATATTGATACTATCTTATATTATATACTCATGAAGTAGAATAATTCTTTTGTATATTCTTAATTGACAAATAGTCAACTAAATTTTCTTGTATTCCCTTCCTGAAAACAATCTTCGAGGATTTCTTATATTATATTAATCTATTATATATTATATATATATATTTACTACTTTATATATAATGAATTCTTTATTTTTTAACAGTATTAAATATTTTTCAAAATTATTATGTGATTTATATTTTTTTTTTTCTTTCATTTCTTCTCTTAATTACTCTCAATTTTAAATATTTTTTATCGCTATTAACAATTATTCTTCTATTCCATTTTATTTCATTCCCATATATAATTTTTTGTTTCAATTAATTTTATTATTTCTTTATATATTTTATTATATTTATATATATGTATCTCTCTGTTTGTAAGTTGTATATACATATAGACTTATTAACAATCATTGTTGTTTATAAGAACAAGACATACACATCATTAGTTCTAAAATCTGTTTATGATTAATTAATTAAAAAATAAGTGCTTTTCTTCAATTGAATTTTATAATTTTCGTTCCTCCATAAAGTAAGATACAAAAAATAATATAATTAAAATACACTTCACATTATCAAAAATATACAAAAAAAAAAAAATGTTTGCCCAATTTAGAAATCGTCTAGGTTCAAAACTAGGCCAAAGAATATTAATAGGTGGTGCTGCTACCGCTGGTATTACTTCTTCTGCGGTATTATACGCTGACAGTTTGACTGCAAGTGCCATGACTGCCGCTGAACATGGTTTACATGCTCCTGCATTCGAATGGTCCCATAATGGTCCTTTCGAAACTTTTGACCACGGGTCAATTAGAAGAGGTTATCAAGTTTATAGAGAAGTTTGTGCTGCTTGCCATTCCTTAGATAGAGTAGCTTGGAGAACTCTGGTTGGTGTTGCATTCACTAACCAAGAAGTTCGTGACATGGCTCAAGAATTCGAATATGACGACGAACCTGATGAGCAAGGTAATCCAAAGAAGAGACCAGGTAAATTATCCGATTTGATCCCAGGTCCTTATCCAAACGAAGAAGCTGCAAGAGCTGCAAACCAAGGTGCTCTACCTCCTGACTTATCTTTGATAGTTAAGGCTAGACATGGTGGTTGTGATTACATTTTCTCTCTATTGACTGGTTATCCAGAAGATGCCCCAGCTGGTGTAGTTTTAGCAGAAGGTGCTAACTACAACCCTTACTTCCCTGGTGGTTCAATTGCTATGGGTAGAGTGTTATTCGATGATTTAGTAGAATTTGAAGACGGTACACCTGCTACAACTTCTCAAATGGCTAAAGATGTGACCACTTTCTTAAACTGGTGTGCTGAACCAGAACATGATGAAAGAAAGAGATTAGGTCTAAAGACTATAATAATTTTATCATCATTATATTTATTATCCGTATGGGTCAAGAAATTCAAATGGGCTGGTATCAAGACTAGGCAATTTAAATTCAACCCACCAAAAAAGAATTAGAGGAAAAGAAATGTAGGAAATTTAGACAATAAAAAAATGAAAAAAAAAAAACCAGGAATAAGTAATTAAGGCTTGTAATGATATCAAAAAACAAAATGATACATATATTCGATTTCCCTTAATTTAACTCATCTGATTTTTTTTTTTGATTTTTTTTATTTATTTTATTTTATTTATTACTAACATTCATAACAGAAAAAAGAAAAAAAAAATTACAAATGTCTTCTGCTTTCTAATTACTTAACTGTAGTTTTATGAGATCAAGAAATAATAACAATAATAATTATAAAACTAACAAAAGAAATTATTTTTTTATTATTAATAAGATATTTTTTCATCGTATATATTCATATTAACATCAAGACTAACCAGCAAAAAATTAAATTTAATATTATCAAGAAATGAAATAAATATATTGATGATGACAACAACATACCTATTGAATAATAAATCAGGTATTAAGTTGAACGTCTAATTGAATACTTATTTTATCCATTTTTTTAAAAAAAGACTAAGCAGATTAGAGATCTAAATATCACTGATAAGATTTTTTTTACATTAGTATTACATAAAAAAATTCCAATTCTTTAGATATAGAAATTTCATATGTATATAACCTTTTTTATTTATTCTTTTAAAAATAATTATAATTTATCAAGAAGATGCATTATTACATACCACACAAATAACCAATTTAATATGTATATGGGATTATATGTGTTCAACTTTAAAAACAGATAAAATGCTTCTAGGCACATTGCTAAAACCAACAATTCCATACATCCATACATCCATACATATACTAATATTAATCTAGCTTTCATAGAAATACAACTAACTACTCAATATATTCGACTGGAGAAGTGGAATTGTGAGTAAAAAGTATTGTAATTCAAGCTCATATAATGGGATATTAAGAAAGTAAACATCGCAAACCCACCCAATGTGCCTGTCGATTTGTAGCAAATTAATAATGCAATAAAGATAGTTGCCAAATTACAGAGAGGTCAAGTATTTCAATAATATCTTAACAATTTCTTTACCACCACCACTCTCTTTTACCCTAATCTGGTAAATAATTTGGACGAAAATTTAACGAATTCGGAAAATTGAAACGGTTAGCAACCAATATTTTAACCTAATTGGGTAAAAAGTTTGAGATCGCGTAAAAATTTAATTAGCACTTATATTACCTGAACACGTAAAGATCTTAATACAATTAAAATTTTTTATGATTCTAATATATTCTTGCAGAATGGTGAAATTTGCGTTTCTCCAACAAAGCTGTTTTATTATATGTTAGTTAATTGCATTTTTTGAAACTTTCTTCTTAAACAAGCCCAATAGTATCTTGATAACAAGTCATAATTATCATCATTACTTTGGATAGGTGAGTTCAACTTCCACTCCACAAAGTTTGAAACTGTAATAATTCCAATTTTCCACTCCAATTGAACTTTATTATCTTCAATAGCCACTTCTTAATTGTAAGCACCAACTTCCTTGAACATTTTATCTTCATTACACAGTATTGAAATATATAACATACCAATAACAATTATCGCAATATTTGGCATATTGTTATCATTAATAGAATATTAAAAATTTTGTTAGGTCAAGGATTGTGTAACATTAACGACGATTTTATGGCATATATTACAATATAAAAGGCATCATACAAGAGACAACCAAATCAGTACATTAAGAATTAACTCATATTTTAAACATATTATGCAATCTATAACCACTCCAGAAAGACCTACAAAGAGAAGAGGCAGACCACCAATTACAAAAAATTATGCTAATCCATTAAAAAGTCCAATGGCACACACCTCAAAGCAAGTTCAAAAGCAAGGCCTAAATGGTCAAAACACATCAAAACCATTAATGAAAGTGGGATCAATGACTCCATCACCACAAAAGAGAAAGAGATCTCAAAGCATAACCTCAAATAGTTCATTCACATCGTCATCTGAATTTAATAATTCTCTTGATCAAGCTGCTGTTAGCAATGAACCAAAGAGTAAGAAGAGTAATTATAGAGGTGTCCTATTATTAACTCCACAAAAACAATGCACTGCATCTCCAAATAAGTCCAAATCAGTGGGGAACATTTCAGAAAGTACCGTAACAACACCCGGCTCTGCTAACAGTAATATTTTTTCATCAGTATCAAGATTAACCGTCCTAAGATCTTCTCCTCCAACTTCTTCTCCAATGAAATATAACAAGAGTACTTCCTCTTTAAACCAATTTGGCAATGCTTTGCCCCTACCTAAACAAAAAATTCAAGAGCAAGAAAAGTCATTTTCTAATTTCAAGCTGTTTTTTAATGTCAATTCAGATGGCAGAGCTTCTATTGTAGGACCAGAACATTCCACAAACTCAAACTTGGAAAAAATGTTAACTACAAAAGATGACAATAAAGAGATATTCGAGAAAGAAACACCTGATGTAATCTATGAAGACACAATCAATAAAGGTCAAGTTTTATCTTTACTAAAAAATTTAAGGAACAATAAGATTGTATCTAATAATAAAAACAAAACGGAAAATATGCCTGAAAAAACACAAACTCTACCAAAATCTATCAACTTACCTGTAATTGTAGAGAGTTTGACATCTAACCCAAGTTCGCCAAAACAAAATGAAACTTCAAGTTCTCTACTTCCTCCCACAACACCTAAATCACACTTTCAATTTACAACGGGTTTTACACCAATTGGAATTGATCAAATACTACTAGATGAGGCTATAATGGATACTCCAAGAAGAATTTTTAACTCACTTGATGCCAAATTTTCAAATCTGGGTAATAATACAAATATTCTATTGACTCCAAAGGTCAAAATTTTAGCCAAGAATAATGATACGGTACTTTCTGATCAAGAGGTTGTTTTTAAATTGACCAGCGGCGATCCTCTTCTTCTAACAGATGACTCAATAAACCATGTATCTAATTCTGGTTCTAATAACATAAATGAAAACTCGACACATACTCATTTATTGCTAGCTTCTCCATCTAAGAAGAGACAATTTAATACTCCACCTTCTTGGATAAACTTTGGTTCACCAAAAGAGACCGATTCAACTAGAGCAAGTACAATTTTATTAACTACTCAACTTAATCAATTAGCGAATCCAGATAACAAGAACGATTCGTTAGCTACAATTAAAAATTCAACAAATATGTTAACTTCACCAAAATTCAATATTTTAAGTTCTCCGTCAATAGAAGTAGCAAATTTATCTCAACAATTTGATTTTTCATTTAATACCAACCAAGATAGTAAAGGCTCCATTTTATTGACAGCCACACCTAAATATTCTAATGACGGGAACTCTAACCAAGAATCACAATTATCAAAGATAATCGAATGCACACCTTTAATCCAACAAACTATGAATGGATCTTTAAACCCGAAACTTACCGGAACTATTAATACTAATGAGAGAGAACATGAAACTGAAAGCCAGAATTGTGCCTTAATATCTGTTAACACTATGGCTGTTGAAAAAGATGATGCAAGGAGTGCTCTTAGAAAATTAATGAATAATCGTTAAATAATTAAATAAAAATATATAAATAATAGACATAGGTCTTTCATTAGAAGTTCCAAATAAGCGCTTAAAGTTTGGAGTACACTACACTAGTTTGGTTTTACTTTTGCCTGACAATATTAAATATCCTTATTTTCCAATTACAATGGGAAGAATAACTTAAAAATTACTATTGACAACCTAACTGTTTAAAAAAAGAGGCTCATCGAATATTGTATGAAGTTATTAAATCAATAACAGTTAATAGCTGTGATGTTATGTCGATTTTAAATTCGGCTAACGAGCACTGTCCCTTTTTCGCATTGTAGTGTTCACAATTAACAGCCAACAAATTCATAATTTGTCAAATCCATACATTTTTATAATCAACCAGTAAAATATATGCCTGATGATCACTTAGAATATTAAAGTTAGACTCCACTTTTTATATATTTGAATATTTTAGAGAAACATATATAAATCCAAAGGATTTAATAACGATTATTAAAACACTAAACCTGAGCATACTTGAGGATATCCTATACGATGAATTATGAAGATAATCTAGATGCACCTGTGTGGGATGAATTGGACACAGCAACTTCAAATGATATACATAATAGTGAAGAAAATATTCACAATGTGAAAGACGAATTAAGTAAGACTTTTGGAAGCCTCTCAACTGAAGTAGAAGGACCAGTGCACGGGAGTAATGACACCAACGTTTTTAATAATCCATTAGTTGATGAGGGAAACCCATTCAATAGTAATATAAATAATTTGGATTTAAATACAGATATGTTTTCAAACAGTAATGTTGAAATTGACAATAGACATGTTTTACAAACATCCAATAAAGCCCCTTGGGAAAAACCATCTTCAATTGAAAAGGCCAAGAGTCAACACCTAATAGATACTTTGGCTCCCGAAGATGATACTCTGTTGACTGATCTCAAGAAGCTGCAGTTAAAAAACACTTCTGATGACATCGCAACGGATGGGGTCTTATTTAAAGGTGATATTTTATCTCCAATTAAAGTTAACGAGTCAGATTTTATACAAAGTAACAATAAGACAAACCAAAAGAAATACTTACCAAATAGAGCACAAATACTCTTCTCATCAGCCAGGCTTCGTAGATCACCTATGAAAGATATAAATAATGACAAATTGAATGATAAAAAGGAAATATTCTCTTCAGATCCCTTAAACATATTAGCTAAGGAATATAATTCGACGAAAGATGGAGAAAAAAGACAACATGTAGCAAATACTAGTTCCAAACTAAACCAAGATAACAAAGTTCTTAATGAATTATATAAACCTTTATTTGAAATCAGTAAAGATGATACAACAGAATTTAATACTCCTATAATTCTAGGCGATGAGAATGACCTTGAAGATTCCAATCATGACACTAATGATCAACATGAAAACACTGAATCCGCAGATAATAGTAATTCCAGTAAGTGCATACCTTTTTCAATTGAAGTTAAAGATCCTATAAAAGTTGGGGAGTTAACTGCTATGCATGTTGAATATAGTGTTATATCGAATTCTGAATTACTCCCATCTAAATTTTCTCAAGTGAGCAGACGTTATTCCGATTTTCGTTGGTTATATCGTCAACTTCAAAATAATCACTGGGGTAAGATTATTCCACCACCACCAGAAAAACAGATTACTGGGAGGTATAAATCAGATTTCATTGAAAATCGTAGGTTCCAAATGGAAAGAATGCTAAATAAAATAGCAGCTGATTTAATTTTACAAAAAGATGAAGATTTCCTATTATTTTTGAGTAGCCCAGATTTAACACTGGACGCTAAAAAGAGAGAACAGTTTACAGGATCTAAAGCTTCAAATGATAGCAATGATCTTTCAGAAGTTCATATTAGTGACATACAACTTCTTGGACCAGAGGAAGCCGAAATTGTGTCCCAAACTGGCGGTCTTGATGGGGAACTTAACAGAAGTTTCATTAGCATGACATTCTCATCACAACAGAAATATGAGGAATCAGATGAATATTTTATTAATAATTTGAAAATGTTAGAGGTTTTAGAAGAACAACTGAGACAAATTGATAAAAGTCTTGAGTTATTATATGCCGAAAGAAACAACCTTGTTTTCATCATAAATGAGTATATAAACTCAGTCAACAAGATGGCGACACTCGAGGTCACTAAGTCAGTCTCTGATCTTCTTTACAAATTTTCTGAGGTCAATTCCAAAGTCAAAGAAACACTTGAAATGGTTTCATCTCAAGAGCATTTAACTCTAGGCACCACTCTAGACGAATATATTAGATCTATCACAAGTGTTCGTGCTATATTTAACCAGAGACAAAAATTAGGTGATATACTACTACTAGCAGAGAGTGGCTATCTAAGGGCAAAGACACAATTAAATAAATTCGATGGAAATCCAACCCCAAGAAATTTGGATAAATTTAATAATGCTAAAAGTCAATTTGATATTACAAAAAAGAGGTATCAAATTATTAAGAGGAAATGGCAACACGTAGGAAATAGCATCAAAACAGAAATGGAGTCTTTTGACAAAGAAAAAATAGACGAGTTTAGGAATGTAATTGAGATATTTTTAGAAGCTTCCATAGAATCTCAAAAGGCAAATATCGAGGTGTGGGAAACTTTTTATAAGAATAGCATCTAGTATGTATCATAAATTGTTTATAAAAGAATAGAATCTTTACATTTTTTATAATTATTTACATAAATACATTATTTCAGCGAATATGAAAAAATCGTTAAGAATCTCCTCGAATTCAGGTTCTACATTATTATAAACTGGAATCGATGGATTCATCGACTTCCTTTTTTTCATCATCGAATAATTTATTTAGCAGAGGAAATACTTTTTGTTGTTGACCAATTTCTTGATAGCTTGTTATATATCCATCAAATGCAAAACAAAATTCTTTTGCCTTCACTTCCATGTTTTTATCCATCTGGGGAAGTTTTGGATACCTTTGTGAGAAATGAGTTAATATTAATTTCCGTGCATTCATTTTATTTGAAACATTAATAGCTTCATTTATCGTACAATGCCTTTTCTGAATTGCATCTTCAACGAGTTCGTTATCTAAGGTAGCTTCGTGAATCAATAGATCTGAGTCTTTACCAATACCATCAGCAAAATATTTTATATTTGGCCTGGTATCCCCGGAATATGATACTTTAAACAATTCTTTCGAATAAGAATTCATATAAAATGAAATGGTATTGGAGTAGGCCCAGTTACAGTGAATAGCTTTACAAGTCTCAAATTTAAATATATTGAGATCTTTGTACATGGCTGTAATTGTTTTTAAATCTCTGTAAGATGAATTATCATCTAGTTGAAGCTTTCTCTTTTTGTTATCAGATGTTTTGATGATATTATTATAATCTTCTATCTGAAGTGGTAATGTCTGCTTTCTTACAAATTGACTAGAAATTAAGTGTTCTGCACTGATATACGATATTCTCTTTAAGATATCAGGATTCTCATATCTCAGCCATTCATCCACGAATTTATTATACTGCCATGGCGTTATTAAATATATTTTTTTACTTTCATCAAATTGATTATGTGTATACCATTCTTTTAAAATGCTGATTATCCCCAAATGGTGATCAGCATGTAAATGGCTTAAGTAAATCATTCTTAAATTTTTAAAAATCTTCTCCATCTCAATAACTGAAAACATTCTCCTTAAAGTTCCAATACTATTCTCTCCAGCATCTAATAAGATACAACGGTGTTCAATTTCGTTATTTTCTCTCTTGTAGGGTAGTTTGACTAAAGTTGAAACAACATTTCTGTATTTAGATGGTAGTGCACTTCCAGTACCAAGAGTGATGATTTCCACATCATCCTGCTTCTTGGTAGCATTATTGAAATTGTTAAAGTTAATCTCCTCTTTGATTAGAACATCCTTTGAGACACTTTTAACATGCTTATTTGCAAGGAGATTATCATAAACGAAATTCCAAGAAAACAATGTTTGGTTGTTTCTTGATACTTTATATCTCTGATCTGATTTTACTAGCACATTATTATCATCGGGTTTTGTAAACGGAATGATGTCTAGCTCTTTGTTATCAGAATATACATGAACCTTATTAATTGGCAAGGTAGATAAAGATAAAGGCTGTTCTTGTGACTGACACAGTGTACTTCCTGCTGGTAACAAATCATTTTCATATTTAAAAGTATCGAAAAATTCTTTTGAATAAATTCTATCTGTGTGAGGCAAATTATAACTTTTGACCTGAAGGGATTTCAATTTTAAAATAATAGAAGCTGCACTTCGGAAAACAATATTATTTGGAGATACCTTAGGATGAGATACAAATTGCTCTGTGTCCTTTGGAAAACACTCCATTAATTTGATAAAATCATCTGAAATCGTAACGTCTTCCCCCAGGAAATAATAAATAGCACCTAAATTTTTAGAGTCATATTTTGTTTTAAAATGTTCAGTAAAATTATGCATATATTCATTGCTAGGAATATCTAAGATTAAAGTCTTCATAAAAACTCTTTCTTTTTCTAAGACTTGTTCTGGAGTTATAATACTGCCGTTTTCTAATTTAATTGTTTCTCCTTTTGTTAATTTTGCGAATAAGGGACCTTTAGCAACCCCTAGTCGTAATGCTTCTTCTAATTTAAATTTACCTCTAATTGGGTTAAAGTTGATTTCATAGTTTGTAGATGATTCAATACTTTTAAGATGGACATTGTTGGGTAATTCAACATTTAAATGAGGATCTGAAGTCGGATCATATTTATCTGTAGGAGCATGTTTCGGAAACATGTTAGAAACAATATTATCTAGGGCTTGCTCATCTGCTGAATCAAACAAAGTGGTTTGGTCATTGACATGTGAGTTCTTATGTATTATGATTGATTTGACAGTTATCAGTTTATCTTTAAACACTTCATTATTCTTTAATATCTTTGTTTTCAATTGAATACCAAATCTAAATACGAAGTATCTCCAAGAAGAAACAATATAATTAATTATTGGATTACCATATATCAAATTTAATTTATCTCTTCCTTGATCAGCTACAGTCAATATCATCCCAGGTAGTCCACCCATTGAACTCCAATTTAATTCACCAGTTAAGAATACATTTTCTAATTTCGAAACCCTAATCTTCTTTTCAGTCAGACAACGTTGTGAACCTTCTGCTATTTTACCAAAAAAATATTTTTCTCCATGTATAGATTGTAATAATAATAGTGGATGCTCAGTATCTGATGTTGGGTGTGCAATTGAAGATAAATTAAACATTGCTTTCTTTTTCTGATGAATTCTTTTGGTTGTATTTTGTAGTTTTTTCTCTCTCTGTGATCTAATAATTTTCTTCGAATAATGTCTACAATTTAATACCTGTTTACCAATTGAAGGAAGCAATTTTAATTTAAGCCAATATAGATTCTTAGTTATTAGCGACAATGTGAAAATAATTGTAGAGTATAAGATTCTGATAATCCTTGTAATCAAAATATGCTTATTTTATGAGAGAAACAAAATCAAAAAAAAAAGATAGGATAGTAGGTTTTATATTATATTATTTTAATTAATATACTAAACCATTTAAATGGATTCACAACACAGAAAACCTGGCTAATAATTTAAACCTTAAATATATATACTATAATATATAGTTTAATATATTTAATTTGCGATGAGCTTTAAAAATTGTGGGTAAGAATTTTTCATTTCTTCATTAATTTTACAAGAACTGATAATAGTAATATTGTAAGTTTTGAAATCATTTATCATCGAAGGAAAGAAAAAAACATATGTGACGCTATCATGATTCTAAATTTAATAGAATTGAACATTAATAGTCACATGATTACCATATACCCTATAAACCCTAGCAAATTCAAACCCTAAACTTTATTGTTTCTTGTTAAAACCCTATCTACAGCCTTATCGGAACAGAGCAGAGTCAAATAGAACACCCCCTTCAATAACAGCACTGTATTTTTCTAATTGGTAGCGTCTTTATATTTGGGGACACTTCTCTTAAAGGATGTCTTTCACCAAAAAAAAAAAAGAAGTCAACAGTAAGATGAACTATTATAATTGAATCATGGTGAATCGTACTTGTCCCCCAAAGCAAATTAGAGAGCCATCAAAACTACTTTATTAATGATTTCTTATAAATGTGTAAACCTCTCAATTAAATTACAAAAAACAGGTTAATAAGATCTATTTAAGATAATAAATTAAATGTAATCATAATCATTTAATCATGTAACTGTATTCAATTTCTATATTTCATATTATATATGTTTGTTGTTAGATGTTGTAATTTCCCCATGTGGGTAAAGTAAAGTTGGATTGTAAGATAATGCTGTAAACAAAATTGGATATTATGAAATATATATATATATATATATATTTGAATGTAGAATCAAATGATACGTTATAATTAATTTTATTATTAAAATAATACAAATATATAAGTTACAATTATTAAATAAAAAGGAGTCTTTGTAATTAAATATATATAAATAAATGAATTAAAATATTCTTATAATTTTATACTCAAATTTTCATACGTTAATATTATTCTGTATATTTTAGAAAAAGTGTAAATAAACAATATCAATAACAAACTTCAACGTATTAGAAGAATTAACGAAATAACCATTGCTGCTAATATCAAAAAAAAAAAAAAAACAGAAACATAACACACAGAAATGTCAAATATTTTAAAACCTGGTAGAACTATTCTTGCCTCTAGCATATCAAAGACATTCATTGAAGAAATTAGACAAAAAGCAACACATTACAAAGAGTTAAAAAATAGGAGTCCATTGCTAGTTGGATTTTTAGCAAATGATGATCCAGCTGCTGAGATGTATGCAAACTGGACACAAAAGACCAGTGAGGAATTGGGTATCAGATATGAATTAAGAAAAGTCGAAGATAAGGATTTTTTAGAAGAGGCCATAATTGATGCAAATAGAGATGATAATGTAAACGGTATAATGGTATATTTTCCTGTTTTTGGAAATGCTCAAGATCAATATTTACAACAAGTTGTTTCAAAAGAAAAAGATGTCGAAGGTTTGAATCATCTTTATTATCAAAATTTATACCATAATGTTAGGTATCTTGATGAGAATAAAACTTTGAAATCAATTTTACCTTGTACCCCGTTAGCAATCATCAAAATATTAGAATACTTAAAGATTTATAATAGTCTTTTAGAAGAAGGCAATAGATTATATGGTAAAAAAATAGTTATAGTCAACAGATCTGAAATTGTAGGCAGACCGTTGGCCGCTTTACTTGCCAATGATGGTGCAATTGTATATTCCGTTGATATAAATAACATTCAAAAATTCACAAGAGGTGAAGGTTTAAGATTCCAAAAACATCATGTAGAAGATTTAGGAGATTACTCAGAAACTTTACTAAAAGCTATTAGCATTGAAGCTGATGTGATAATCACTGGGGTGCCATCTGACAACTATAAATTCCCAACAGAATATATAAAAGATGGAGCAGTTTGTATTAACTTTTCTTCCTCAAAAAATTTTGATGAGTCAGTAAAAACCAGGGCATCTTTGTATGTTCCAAGCACTGGTAAGGTCACAATCGCAATGCTTCTTAGAAATATGTTTAGATTAATGGAAAATGTCGAGATTTTGAAAAAACAGTGAAAAATGTATTTGATCGAATAATTATCGCTAAATCATTTTTTGTTTTAAATATATTATTTATAACCCAATTGTATAATTTATAATAACCAATGTAGCGTAGTTATATCTGGCTTTACAACATAGTACAATTATTAAAGAATGAATGATTTAATAGATATTGGTTTGGCTCATTGTTTTGGTATTGGTGGTATTGTCACTTAATAACTATTATTACAGTAAGTGACATTATAATTAATTCGGGTAATGTAGTCTATAACAACATATACTTAATTTGTATTCATTGCAAAATTTGGAATCGTAAAATTTTGATGCTTGAAAATTTAAGATAATTTTGAAGAAGAAAAAATTTTAAGATAAGCGATGAGCTGAAAATTGGTATGAATAACTCTGTTTAATCATTGTATTAATATAAAGTAATCGCATAATATAGTTGATTAACAATATAAATAGTTAATTAAAACAGTATTAAATAGAAATATTTCAATTGACACATATACTAATAAACAAAACAGTTCTTTGCATTACGTTGACCATATATTAGAATAGATTAAAAAAATATGCCACCCGTTAAGAAGGTACATATTAAATTTGATGAAGAACATGAAAAATTAAGCTCTTCATCTAGTTTAAAAATTAAAGATAAAGTGGAAGATAAATATGCTGTCAGTGATTCAGATGATAGTGATGATGAAGTAGATGATGCTCCTGCTGAAGAGACCATGTCATCTTCAAAACAAGAGACAGAAGAATTTATGAGAATGAGAGAGGATGCTAAAAAGTTGGAAGAGAAGATGTTGAAAGAAAAAAGAAGAAATCAAAATAAAGTATTTAGCAAACAACAAAGAGAAAAAAAAATACATTTAGATGGTGAAAAGGGAGGATTTAATAATGATGATGAACAATCCGTTGAACAACTTCCTGAAGATTTCTTCGAAAAACTAGAAAATGCCGAATCTAATATCAATGCCATCACTGAAGTACCAACGCACATCAACTTCAATGAGATTGATATCGATGATAAGTATGTTGCAGGAGTTAAAGAAACATTAAAGAAAAAAAAGAAGAGGACTTTAAAAAAACTAAGAGCTGTATCAAAAAATAAAGGACCTGTTACTGTCACAGTATTATCCAACTTACATAATAATCAAACCATGGCCCCAAAACTGGAAATACAGGTGTTATCTACCAGAGATAGATGGCTAAAAAGAAAATCAGTCAATAGACTGAAATGATCGTCTTTGGGTACAACGATGTTAAAATATTCACCATCGTTCATTTATAAACTATTAGCATATTTCTAACACATAATTCTAAATGTATAAGGCACTTTCGAAAATCTTCTAAATATTGATCAAAATCAATATATTCATTTTAATTAAAATTACGTATTAGATTAATTTAAAAAACTTTTATAAAATGCAAAAATGTGATAGTAGATAGCAAAGGGACGAGTAAAAATTTATGGCGATTTTCTTGATTTATAAGCTAATGAGTCCACTCTCTTTACGGGACTAGTGAAAGATTTTTTGGTTCCATCAAATGTAGATCCTGCTTTACCATTAGGAGGTGAACAACTATCGTCATTTCCTTCGTTATTCGATTGTTCATCAACATCAGATTCCGAAGTAAAAACCTTACTTAAGTTCATTTTTTCATCAATAATTTCATTTCTGAAATCTTCTGGTGTATCCGTGAATGGTTTTACTTTGACATTGATTAGTTTATTTCCCAATACAGAATAGTTTATGGATCCGACATTTGCGATCTTAGCAGAACTTGGAATAGGTATCACGATAGAAGTTTCTTGCTTTGAAACAGGAGCTGAGTCTGTCTCCTTAATATGTTGATTATGTGAATCTAAATCAACAGAGCCAGGATCTCTGATTCTGGAGTAGCCATAACCACTATTTAATTTTCTAAGACCTGGGCGTATGCCAGTTCCATATTTATGAGATACTCTAGAATGTTTTGATGTTGGAGATGTAGAAAACGAAAAGGATTGTGATGTATGCCTGGTTGGTACTTCTGTCAAGTCCGACATTCGTCTATTTTTTTTATTTTTAGAAGGGGATATGAGTTTGTAGTTTGTTGCTCTCCTCAATGTACCAGTATTTTCTCTGAAAAGCAATAATGTTTTCGATGATTCCATATCAATTAAGTTATCATCCAGTACAGTAGTTAAATGGCTATTAACCCTGTTGCTTGAATCCGTTATATTATTATTGGTTACACCTTTATCAAATGTCTCTGTTTTAATCAATCCAACTGCCATATCATTAAACTGAAGAGGGTTTCTAATAGAGGAAGATACGATAAGTTTTCCCTTTAAAACAGTAATCGCTCTATCAAGAGCTAATTCTTGCGAACAATGATTTTCGATAATAGAAACCTTTGGCCAGGTAGCTCTCGCACCATTTGTGGTTTCACGTAAAAGAAATTCCTGTGAAGGGTTAGTTAATAATTCATTAAATCTAAAAATCATTTGAAGGTCAGGTAAGATGGTCACATCACCCGAATACTGTTGAGATAAAACAGATCTAAATTTCATCATTGCATTTTTAGCAATTCCAAGTTCACTACCAACTTCGAGCAAATGAATCAGTTCATTAGACATGAAGTTATAAATGTTACATAGATTTTTCTTGAATTTAGCACTCAATTCATCTTGAATATTACCACCAACGCATGATAACGACATTTTCAACAATGGAAAAACATGTAAGTTAACTTGGCATGCAATGATATGGTCAACATTAAACATTTCAGATAAACGAGTTATTGGTAAATCGTTATCAACAGAACCATCAACAAATTTAACAGACTTACTACCATTCCATTCCCTTCTTTTCCCTGTTCTTGGATCCTTTTCATATAAGTTTGTTGCAGGAAAAATACCAGGCAATGAACAAGAAGCACATACAGCAGACCATATTAGAACATTTGGGGCTGTTAAATTATTGAGAAGCCTAGGTTGTTCGAATGTCGATGCAGGAGATACGGTTATATTTAAGATCCTCCCAGTTCTATTATATGCTTCTCTAAATGTCAAGTCGCCTAAAAATGAAATCATAGTATTTGCTAAGTTCTTATTATCGAACCAAGTTCCATTTTTAAAGAATCTCGAGATTTTAATTAATAGATTTTCGCTATCACTTTTATCATTGTCATCTTTGAATATATTAAACTCAGAATCAAGTACTTTTTCTAAAAGTTCTGGTATCTCATCTTTAGTGTGAACAGATAAAATACTTGCGACAATAGCGCCTGCACTACTTCCACTAATAACTCTTGGGATTATATCTAGTTCAAATAGAGTTGCTAAAACTCCTATATGAAATAAGCCGAATGTACCACCTCCACTTAAAACCAATGCAGTTCGCCCTATATTTCTTCTTGTTTGTTGAAAAATTGCAAGTAGATAACTATCATCCAATTCATTTTGGTCTAATAAAGCTTCTATACAAGCTTTTGATTCCTTGATATAATCATCGATAATATATTTAGTACCAATATGAGACTGGATGTAAAGATTCACGTTACCCATATTTCCTAAATTTCTGACCCAATTTGTACGTATTAAATACAGCAATTTAGGATAATCTTTTTCCAATCTTGCAGTCTTCAGTTTTTTTGTTAAGTCCTCGATTAATTTATAATCATAAAGATCAGATTCAGATTTCTGTTTCCACTGTGTTTTATTTGAAACATTATCTAGTTTTAATGATGCTTCTTTCCATTCATTGAAGGACATTGCATGCCGTCTCTCGGATAATAATCGTTGCACCAACAAATCCCTCTCATAGTCAAATCTTGGAAAGATCTTACTAAAAAGATGCTTGAAATTTAAGAAATTGAGATTCCACTTAGTGAATTTTGTTTCTATTTTAGTTTCACAATCGGGATCTAAGTTAATTGGGTACCCATGATTATCTGTACCATTCTTAACGTTATTAAGAAATGTTTGGTCTTTTTCTAGTTCTTCAATAGGTTCCTCATCAAATTTACCTTTGAAATTGGCAGTATTAGAATTGCTTACATCAATATTTGTGCTTTTACTTGAACTTTCCATCGAAATAGAATCACTAGAAAAGCCGGAGGTTGATGAATCCCCAGGATAAAGTTTTATTGTTTCGACTTCTACAGGAAGGTCCTCATTAGATATTACCTTCTCATTAGCAATCAATGCATCACTTTTTGTTGTAGTAATAGTTGTACTTTGTTTTTTATCTTTTAATAGATGCTGATAATATTTTTCAATGAGGTGCTGAGTAACATGGAAACTTTGGTTATCCCCTTCCTTCATCACCAATACGTTAATCAGTAATCAATGCAACTTGTTCCCTTATTCTTATGTTTACAAATTAATGAAAAATTAATATTGGTTTAACTGAACTAAATTAATAATTGTCATTAACTAAACTTTGATGTATAATGTTAACTTCTTTAAAATAATATGCAATTCATTTTTTAAATATTAGGTACAATTTTAGGAAAGTTATTTCGTTAAATTTCAATCCTTAGTTTTTTTTGAAACTTTGAAAAAAATATTTCACACATGCTTTTCAATTATTGAAAAGTGATACATAACGTTAAAATTAAAGCAAAAAATACATGTCAACTGTCTTTTCAAAAATTGACCTACTTTAATGAACGTTTTATATGCTATGATAATACTAATTTAAAAAATAAATTGTGATTTATTCTATATTCACTTATACAAATCGCTTTATTTATCTATAAGTAAATTATATTACAAACAATTTTTTCATTGTAATCAATATTAATAGTGATACGTCCAATGAATAATTGAATCAATGCTGTATTTTTAATTTCAGTTTTATGCCAATTTAATCAACAAATTTATAAGAACCAGTTCCCATTGTAATGCTTCCACCTCTATAAGAACCTCTTTTCATTTTATTTTTGTTCTTAGTGAAATCTTTACCTCTTACTCTGCCAAGCTTTTCGTTAGCCATTTCACCCCAGGTACCTGCAGCACCTTTGTATGTATTATCAGTTAAATCCCAAGATTCAAAAGAGATATTCTTTCTTTCAATTCTTGAAAAGTGTCTTCTTTGACCCTCTTTTAAGTCATCGTTACCTGCTGAGATGTTTAATTTTTCTTTTTTCTCAGAAATAGGTGGTGGTGTTTCTGTTCTAGATGAGCTACTGGAAGATTCCTCAATCTTTTGTTTCTTTTGATTCTCTTGTTTTATATCATCTTCATTTGATCTTTTCTTAGTTTCTTCATTACTTTCAGACTCGCTTGAAGAGCTATCCGAGCTTGAACTCGAGCTTGAACTAGAAGAGCTAGAATCTGATTCAGAGTCAGAGTCATCTGAAGAGCTTGAGGAACTAGAAGAGCTTGAGGAACTAGAAGAGCTTGAAGAACTGGAAGAACTAGAGCTTGAGTCAGAATCCGAATCACTAGAGGAGCTGGAAGAACTTGAACTAGAACTAGAACTAGAACTTGAACTAGAACTAGAACTAGAACTAGAGCTAGAATCTGATCCAGAGTCAGAGTCAGAGTCATTTGAAGAACTGGAAGAACTAGAAGAGCTGGAACTAGAACTTGAAGAGCTAGAAGAGCTTGAAGAACTAGAGCTTGAGTCAGAATCAGAATCACTAGAGGAGCTTGATGAACTGGAAGAACTGGAAGAACTTGAACTTGAAGAACTTGAACTTGAAGAACTTGAATCAGAGTTGGAACTAGAACTTGAAGAACTTGAACTTGAAGAACTTGAATCAGAGTTGGAACTAGAACTTGAAGAACTTGAACTTGAAGAACTTGAACTTGAAGAACTTGAATCAGAGCTAGAACTAGAACTAGAAGAACTAGAGCTAGAACTTGAGGAAGATCCAGATGTAGATAGTTCTTCTCTCTTAGCCTTTTCACTTAACTTTGGAGGATTAGCACCCATTTCTTAGAATATCGATAGTAACTTTTGGTTGACTTTAGTTTGTGTTACTACAGACCAATCACAAAATATACACAGATATATTCAACTAAGAGATCACTTTTAATAAACAACAATTTAAATATCGAAAGATATATCAATTAACCTTATAACAATTTACTAATATGCTAATATAAGAATTAAGAATAAGAAACAAAAATCAGATTCAGGGTATGCATCTGAAGGAGGATTTAAATCTGAGCTTAACACTTACGATTGTTTAAAAAATGACTTAAATTGAATTAAAACATTAGAAATTCTAAGGACTCATTCTTAGCGACATGTAAACTTCAGAGGTTCTTGAGAGTAAGAGAAAAGCTCACAATCCACTTTACACATACATCCTGTAGTGGCTGATACCGTATTGAATTTTCCAATATCCAAGTACAATTAAGTTAGCTCATCGATTCTGAATAAAATTTTCATTAAAAAAAAAAAAAAAATGCAAAAATTTTTAGGATTTTTGAAAATTTGTGAAAAAAATAAAAAAACCAAACGAAAAATTATTCACAAATCTGAGAATGCAGTCACAATCCGTTTTTTTGTCATTTCTTGATTAAATATTTGAGTCACATTAGTGTCGTTCTGACATTTTGTAAATTTAATGATTTTAGATTTATATATAAGTTATTATATTGAATTGTTAAATAAACTCACTGATTTTTGAAGGTAAATTACATACTGATACATTTACATACACGTACTCATTTTAATTATCTGCATTTACCATAAAAAGTACCTTATATTATATGATATTATATGATATTATATTATATAATATTATATTATATTATTTGATTCATTATCTATTATTGATTGTGAAACTTCTAGTTTATTTTGAATTTTCTCCATTATATTACCTGAGAAATCGATTATTTCGATAATTTTTTTATTGATGCTATTTTTCTCTCTATCTAATTCCAATTGAAGTTCTTCTTTTTTCAATTTAGTTGAATTGATTAATTGTTGTGTCTCTAGCATTTTATCTTTTAAAATTTTATTCACTTCATTAATTTTTCTTTCTATTTTTTCAATTTCAATTTTTTGTTTCAATAATTTACTATTACTATCTTGTTTATTTAATTCATAATTTGAATTTGCATCTGAAAGCTTTAATTCAACAGTTTCAATCATTTTATTTTTTTCCATCACTTCTTTCTTTAAATTAATTAATTTTTCTTCTAATACTGCATTTTGTTTCTCAATATTTTGAATTCTTTCCTCAAATTCATTATTTAATATTACAATGTTACGTTTTATTTTTGTGGTATCCAGGTTATTATTAAAAAGTTTCGTGAAATCAATCGGTTTTCCATTACTTAAATAAGAATTATAATTATTTTTAATATCTTCATTAATAACCAAGTCAAAATCTTCCTTTTTTAATGTTTCATGTCCTAAATCAAATCGCTCAGTTAATAAAGCCTCAATAGACAAAGCATATTGCCTTACTGTATCATTCAAAGCTTTCATAATAGATTCAAATTCAATCTTAAGTGATTGAGTATTACCGACATATTTATCTGTTTCGTCCTTTTTTTCATCTAATTGCTTATTGATTTTTTCAAATTCTAAAATTTTCTTTGAAATAATTTCAATTGAAATATTTTTATCCTTGAATAATTTTTTAATCTTACTAATATCATTTGATATGTCATTCACATCTTGTTCTCTTGAATTTTTTTCGACTGTCATTTTTTCTAATTTTAATGACCATTCATTGCTTTTATTTTCCATTCCATCAACATAATTTTGAAATTTATTTAAGTCACTCTTTAATGCAATATTTTTATCTCTTGATAATTTTAAATTTTCAAATATTTTAACTAACCCATCACATTCAACACTCAATGAATCAGTTTTCTTCTTCAGATTATTTAAATCAAGTTCAAAAATATGAGTAAATTTATTAAATTCATCATTTAAATTTTTCAAAATTGGTTCAAAATCGTTATCCTCATTTTTCAAGTATTTTTTATAACATTCAATGATGTAATTTATACAAATCTGTTCAATTAAAACTTCATATTTATCTTGCTTTGAATCTTGTTCTTCTTGAGTCAGTGGTAATCTATTATTTTCAGCTATACTTGTTAGATCTTGGGTGTTTTCATTAATCAATGATTTATCTAGTAGTTTCAATGATTTATCTAAATTGATATTCGTTTTTACCATCCAATGCAACATACCAAGAAATTTATGCCAACCATTCCCACCCACTGCTGAAATCTGTGATTTGTTAATGGTATCCAAATATGGGTATTGTAAGCATTTCAATATTTGATAAACTTCTAGTTCTATTGATTTATTACTGTTATTATTATTGGTACCACTATTATTACTATTATTACTACTATTACTATTATTGATGATGCTGTTTGTTTTAAAATGATAACCTGGATCTAATCTTTTATACAACCATTGGAATATTATTAAAAAGCCTTTCTGTGTTGGTTGTTTCAATGTTTTATTTGTTATGGTTAAATTTGTCTCAATTTCAAATTTATTTGAACTTAAATAGTTAACAATATCTTGTTGCATTGCATTTTGAAAATTTTTATCCCTTAATGGTCTTGGATCCCTTGAAGATATATTGCTATTTGAAGGATTATCATTTTGGGTTGATCTTGATGTTGTCGAATAAGGTAACATCGAATGTCTTTGTAGATTTGCACTATTATGAACACTTTCAGAATATGAACTTCTTCTTTGATTATATAATTGGTTGGTGTTTGAGACAGTTGATCTTAATTTTTTCCGATTATTCGGATCATTTTTGGCAATACTTGAATTGATCATATTTGTCAAAGCAACATTTGAAATGCTTTGTCTTCTCTTCAAAGACGCATTGGGGGTAGGTATTTGAGAAGTGAACAAATGTGGGTTCAAATTATTCAAAATTGGCTGTTGAATATTTTGCATTTCTCCTTGGTATTTTCCTTTTTGGTACTAATGTTAAACCAGTTTATTTCCACAAATAAACACACACACACACAGAGAGGAAGAATGCAACAAAAATAATAAATGATAATATATAATTACCTTTTGGTCCCTGTGCCTAAATATATGTATTTTCTTATTAAATTTGATCTTTTTATGATCTAAGTAAAATAAAAAATATCTGAACACCTAATTAACCACCTCACACTATACAATGTAGAATAATTACAAGACACGTTAAAGATACATGAATAATCTAATGAATACTAAAGTAATGTTTCATTACAACTTCTTTATGTTATTTACAGAGTTGTTCCACATCAAGTTGTTTACCTTTCACATATTTTGATATTTGGATATTTGGATATTTGGATATTTTGATATTTTGTTTGTTTACATTTTCTTGAAGCTTTTTTTTTGTGAAAAAAAAATATTTTATTGCCCGAATAAATTTACTGTCCGTTTTTTGAAGAATGCCACAAAACATCACGTGAATAACGAATAACGCATAACTAACATAACTAACATAATTACATGTAACACAACCAAGAAGCCCCCATAATATACAAAATAGGATAACCCCCCTCCCGCAAGTCTCCTTCATTTAATTAAGTTCCAGTAAATTAGTTACTTAATACACCCAATATCCATATAATCAGTTGTAATGAAAAGCATAATAGAGCATCTAAGTTGACTTTATCTTACGTATTTTAGTCAATCGAACAGAGAGACACACACATACACAAAAGATATATATACCAAGTTGGCAATTTTGGTGTGTGTTTTCTAGTCCATCACTTCCACTAAGAAACAACTGTAATGGTCCTTGAAAACTCTTGAAATTTGTTCCCAAAAAAACAGCAAAAACCAATCGATGCCCAAATTGAAAAAAAAAAAAAAAATTAAAATTAAAATTAAAATTAAAACGAAAACGAAAACGACCATCGATGAAATTTTCAATACAACATCATCTCAATTACAAACACACACTCTCTCTCTATAGCAATTTAATTGACATTTGTAATAAATAAAAAAAACACACATTTGGGAATTATTAAATACTATTATTAAAGTTAATTTAATTAAATTGATTCAATAGTTTTTTTTTTAATGCTATTTAATATTCCTATCTATTTAATAATTTTTTATTCAAATATTTAATTCATCAAAGATCACATACATACAAAATTAATTATATTGAACGATGTCTTGGAACGATGATTTCGCAGCTGGTAACGATGATGACGCCGTATTAATGGAATCCTGGGAAGATGAAGAGACCGTTGAAGAAAAGGTTCAAAGGGAAGCTGAAGCTCAGAGGCAAGAACAATTGAGGATAACTAAAGAAAATGCAAACAAGAAAAATAAAGGTGCAGCTTCAACAGACCAAGTGTTAATGGAAATAGACGTTCTTGATGAAGAAACCCGTAAAGAATTGATTAAAAAAGCTGAATTGGAATCGGATTTAAACAATGCTGCTGAACTATTCGGTTCTCTAGGTGTTGCTGAAGAACATCCAAGAGCCTTGGCTGCTAAAAAGGAAAAAGAATTAGAGGCTATGATGAGACCAGCTGCTTTAACTAAAGACACCCCATTGGAGTCTCATCCTATCTTCACCGTTGAATCTAAGAAAGAATTCCAAGATCTAAGAAAGGCATTAGCTACTGCCATCACCCCATTGAATGAAGTCTCATCTTTGAACTACTCTTCTTCTCTAGCAATCGATTTAATCAGAGATGTTGCCAAACCAATGTCTGTTGAATCTATCAGACAAACTATTGCAACTTTGAACGTTCTAATGAAGGATAAAGAAAGACAAGAAAGACAAGCTAGATTGGCCCGTGTTAAAGGTGGTACTGCTACAGGTGGTGCTGGTAAGAAGAAGGCAAAAGCTAAAACCAATTTAGGTGGTGCATTCAAGAAAGATCAAGATTTTAGTTTGGAAACTGAAGATTTTGGTGATTTTGGTGACGATGATTTCATGTAAACAATTTAATATCGTTCAGTTCAAATAATTATATGTAATAAATTTAAAAGATTTTTACAAATACCTACATACATACATACATTTACATAAACACACAAATGTATAAAAACTTCAGTGAATAAATAACAAAAAACAGCCAGACAGAAAACATTCTCAGATACTAAACGAAACCTCGTCAATAAGATATTTTAAAGTACACTTATAATATATTTAAAACAAATAGATATTTCATTAATAAAGATAGATAACTAGTTTATCATTATTTAAAATAGGCTTCAACTTGTGGCAATAAAACCTTGACTGATTGAACATTCAATTGAATTTTTTCAATAGTTTGTTTCAAGTTTCTATCATATAAAGACACATCTTCGCCATCGAAGAATGCTTGAACTTTTGTGAATGTTACTTCATCAGAGATATTGAGCAAAGAAAAACTAACAAATCTACCAATGACAATAGGATTGATCTTAAGTCTTTTCAATAATGCATCTTTGTTTTTTTGAATGTATTCAATGAAAGGCTTTTGAACGTAAGGGTTATGCCCAAAAGATGTAGCCAAAAATTGAACATTCATTTCCTCAATTTGGAATAATAAATCAAAAACAAATTCGAATAATTTTTCATTTCTAACCTTACCTAAACATGTGACGATTGTTTCCAATTCACTTAAGGTGGCTGTTGATAATTTAGAAGCAATTTCTTCACATAGGGAAAGTTCTGTGTTTTGTTGGGACAGTAATGTACCTAATACTATCAATCTATTCGATTCATGGACTTTTCCTGATTTGTAAATATCAGATGCTACATCTAGGACCTTAGAATTACCCAATGTACCAGTAAAAGCTAAAATCATATCGTAAATTTTAGCTTTTTCCAATTTAGTGGCATTATCCTCGTTTAATACAATGTTAGGATTTCTTAAATACACAATCGCAGAATTAATTTGTGAATCGAATAGACTCATAATGAAATTGTCAAATTTAGAAATTGTCGCTTCATCACTACTATTATAGATGACTGTTCTAATATGGGATAATTTTTCAATAATTAGTCTCCAAACACAGTGATCAGTTAAATCACCTTGCTTTATAATTGCGGATACTAATTTCAATAGATATTCAAAGCTATTAAGCACAGCAACATCCGATATCAAAACGATCTGAGATCTACTACTTAGATTGGCAACGTTATCAATAATGTTTTGCAACAATTTTTCGGATTTATAGTTTACTCTGTAGAAACCATAACCATCGGTGTTAAAGAAATTAAATGAGGCATCATCACCAATATCTAAACGAGATGAGTCAAATTCTAATTTCCCTTCAGTTAAATTGTCTTTGGTCATCATTAATGGAACCCACCATTTAGTTTCAGAACTATTGTTTCCTATTTTTTGAGTGTATCTCTCTTGCGTTAAAGTTAACAAAGTTCCATCACTTTCAATATTCATCACCGGATAACCTAGTTCTAAAATCCAAGGCTTAATTCTGGTTAGAATATCTTGGTCATTAACTTCACCGATACTTTTGAAAAGATCGACCATTGTGGCGTTACTAAACTTGTTTCTTTTCAAATATAGTGCAACACCTTTTAAGAAATTTGTTTCACCTAAGAAACCACTCAGCATTTGTAAAACTGAATAACCCTTTAAGTAGGAAATAGTGTCAAAAACTTGGTCAATATCCTTTGGATCATGGACATCAACTCTAATTGGATGCGATTCATCCAATGAATCCAAGCCAAGAGCAACTTCACGGGCATCTAACATGTTCATAGAGGCGATATTCCATTCTGGGAATAATTTAGCAACTGCATAATTACCAACCCAAGTAGCAAAACCTTCATTCAACCACAATTCATCCCACCAGTTCATAGTGACTAAATTACCGAACCATTGGTGAGCAACTTCGTGACAAACAACACCGGCAACTTTTTTTGCAGCATCTGACACTAATATATCTTCATCCTTACCATCATATAAAACAGCAGAAGGTCTGAATGTAATCAACGAGAAATTTTCCATAGCATTGTGAGAATAAGATTCAACACAAACGATGTCTAATTTTGGTAATGGATATGGTATTTCGAATAATTCTGAGAATAAATCAACTACCCTTCTTGTAACACTCATTGCAAATTTACCTTGATGAGATTTACCTTTAGCTGTGAATAATCTAATTGGTAAGGAATCCTTACTGTTAGATGAGCCGTCTTCGATGTTGTAACCATCTAATGTTGGATAAATCTGTTTTTCTGTGGAGTCTTCAATATAATCAAATTGACCAACTGCCCATGCTACTAAATACGGTGACATTAATGGAGAGGTATAGAAGGTATGGGTTGCTAAACTTTCCTGAATTTCTGTTGATTCTTCTGGCATATTCGATAATACAGTCAAGTCTTTATCACATGTGATATTAATTTTAAAATGTGATTTTTTATTTGGCTCATCCATACACGGAAAGGCTCTTCTTGCATCAGTGGCTTCAAATTGAGTAGATAGCATCCATCTATCTTCACCAGTTACTTCATCTTTGTAATTTGAACGGTAGAAACCAGACATGTTAGTTTGAAGCATACCATCATAACTAATAAACAGAGTTGCATCGTTTTCGATTTCAACCGGGAATTCTAATGAGACAATTTCAGTTATTTTATCATAAGATTGAGAAACCATAACAAATTTTTGATTGTCAGCAAATTCAATCCATGCATCATTAATAATTAAATCTCTTGTATGCAATTGCACGATGTTGGTCGAATGATTTTTTTTTAAAACAATAGAGACATCACCTTTGAAGGTATTTTTATCAGTATTCAAATCTTTAATCCAAACGGTGTATAATTCAGGATTGAAATTGTTTGGTAATAAAAATTGATCACTCATCTTTGATTTTGGCGAACAATCTTCTGATTATTTTCAATTATGAATTCCTTGTATAGAAATTTCTGAACAAAACAACAAATTATACAAAACAAATAACAATGTAATTAAGAAAACGCAATAACACGATTGAAATACTTACCAATATGAACAATTATCTAATTATCACAGTAATTGTATTTGTTATACAACAATAACATTCTTCAATTTCTTTGGTCATAATTTTTCACTCTCTCATAATAATCATTAATATTTTTTTTGTTACTGCAACAATCTTTTAAAATTCGGTTACATCAAAATTTTGGCTGACAGAGTTGTTTTACATAGATAAAGAATGTGCAAGATAGTTAAGAACACAAATAAAACATTGGGAACTAACGATAGGTACACTTATATTTCACCAAACAATATTACTGTTGACACATTAACATGTAATTGGATGATAAAAGTTAAATGAAGCCCCTTTGGTAAATTAAATAAGATTCCCCTAAGGTTATTAACATAATTTATTGTACATCGAGGTTGCTGAATGTTTTAAATCAAATCCTTGCAACTTGAATATCAATTAAGATATATTTACATCATGTGTACAATTTCATGTTGTAATATAATAATTACTTTCCCATTTCGAACAATATTCAGAGTTTTTTTTTTTTTACTGTCATCATTCAAATTTTCTTTCCACTTGTAGATCGGACTATTAAACATAAAGACAAATAATATGTATCCAGATCAGTTCTTGAACACTGAAGCAGTACTCAATTTATATCTTATCAAACCATCCCAAGAATATATAACCCATCCAGTCAATTTTAAAATCATATCATATATTTCTTAGCTGGAGTTATCTTAAATATATTATACCAATTGGCGTCTGTTGCAAATGTTGGGCTAGAAACGTTGCTTATCACGAAAATGTTCTCCTCATCGAAGCCAAAAAAAAAGAGAGAAACTCAAAAATAACAAAAACAACAACAACAAAAAACATTAACGACAACCATTATCAAATGAAATTATGGGTTACAATTGTAATATAATCTGATCACTACATCAACATCTTTGAATCATCAACATTGACAAAGTTAATCGTTATTTGTCAATGTTTTTATAGATCTATCATATTTAAGAGCCTTGTTTCAATTAATAAAACCTAAATACAATAACAAAAAGTATACATAAACTTCAATTGTACGTTTCATCAATATATATATATATACTTCATAATGTTTTCAATTGTTGGTATCAGAAGTAGTGTTAGAGCTGGGTCTCACTATGGTATGTATAGGTATTATATTTTATCATTTTCAATTTTAATATTCGCAGTTTGGGTACTAATACCAATTTATCCTAAATCATTGATAGTTCATGCTCAATATCTCAAAGGACAGTTGTATAACCTTTCAAAGAGAAGTTTTACTTCTACTGGGTCATACAATGGAACTAATGGTAATTACAGTTCTTATAGTTACTATTCAGCATCAAACCAATCCCAAGATGCCGGTTTATCGTATAAGATAGCTGTTGCATATCAACCAAAGGATAGAGATGATCCTATTTATAAAAATTTAAAAAGCTCACTAGAATCTCCAACAGGTGAAGATAATTATTTTGTACGAGTAAATTCTCCAAATGATGTTTATGCTGGTGTTGCTGATGGCGTTGGTGGATGGGCTTCATATGGTTATGATTCAAGTGCTATATCAAGAGAATTATGTAAAGCAATGTCAGATTTTAGTGAAATTAAAAATCAAAAAAATAGTAAACCTTTTTATGAAATTAATCCAAAGACATTGATTGATATTTCATATAACAAGATTAAAGATGAAAAAATAGTGACGGTAGGAGGAACAACAGCTATCGCTGGTCACTTCACTCCAAGTGGTAAGTTAAATTTAGCAAATTTAGGTGATTCCTGGTGTGGTGTCTTCAGAGATAATAAACTTGTCTTTCAAACCAAATTTCAAACCGTTGGATTCAATGCACCATATCAACTTGCTATAATTCCAGAAGAATTGTTAGCTGGAAAAGAAAATTCTTATATACAAAATAAACCAAGTGATGCAGATGAATATAGTTTTCAATTACAAAAGGAAGACATTGTTGTACTAGCTACTGATGGTGTTACTGATAATATTGCAGTTGGAGATATGGAAAATTATTTTAGAGATAATGAAATATCAACTGAAGAGGACTTACAAAAGATTTCTAACAAATTTGTAAAGCAGGTCGTTGCCATTAGTAAAGACCCTAATTTTCCAAGTGTATTTGCCCAAGAGATCTCAAAGCTAACTGGAAAAGATTACAGAGGTGGTAAAGAAGATGATATTACTGTTGTGGTGGTAAAGGTTGAATGATTGAGAAATCTAATTTCTTTAATTTTAACTTGATATTAATTCCAGTGCATATATAATATACTCATCATTCATAGTCGATCTTATGCATTGTTCCGATAACTTGAGCTAGGTGTCTCGCAAAATCTATATTTACCATATGTAAGTATTATGATAAAGTATACCCCTTGTAAGGGTAAATACGGGATGCAAAAATTCAAATAATCAAAATCCTTTAGTATTTGATAGAAATTTATCTATATATAACAATAATTATTAATCTATATGACTGTATAACATTATATAAATCTTTATGTAAATAAAATATTATTAACCTTTTTCAAGTTATACGTCATCATAATTAAACAATACACGAAAGTGCGTGTTCATTCTGAAAATTGCAAATAGCATAATATAAAATGAACAATCCAATACTCTAATGTTAAATATTATAGATTGTTTTTTATTTTATAAATGGATCTGGGTATCGATTATATACAATTACCATCAATTACAAATATATTACGTCAACCAAAACTATTGAATAAAATTTGAAATGAGCATGTACATATAATGGAAGAACTATTAGTATCAATATTTATAGTAATTTCGTCAATTTTTGCATATAGTTGGTCATACAGAGTTCTGTGGATTAAATCAGACTTGCTATTTCCATCCATTTCCCCTGTTAATAATACAGACAAGTTTCCAGAATTAGACTCATGGAGTACAAATAGCAATGAATTTGTCCATAAATTTTATGCTGAATATTCAGTTTCATCTCATACTCTACAGAAGTTGATTAGAATGCTGTTCTCATTTTCCATGACTTGCTACCTAATAGTGATCGAAATTGTCCTATGGCAAATTACAACATCAGATCCAAATCAAGAGGAGGGGTTCATAACCTTAATTATTTGGCCATTGGTGTTGTTTTTTTTAACAGTTACTTTAACTACGGTTCAACCCTTCTTAATACTGATATCCCTCCTGGATAAATTCTTTAATGATAAATTAGGAATTGAGAAACTCGCATTTATAACGGCAGGAACAGTATTTATTCTTAATTTAACTTTGTATTATATTGATTTTGGGCCATTCATACATACCAATAATCTATTAACAAAGTTATCGGTTGCTGGTGTATCTGTACTCTCAATTTTATCTGCGATTGCTACAGTATCAACAATATACTATACATATTTATTAATTTGGAAAAAGGATAACTTATATGGAGTTCAAAATATAAATACTGTTGGGGAAAAATCATCACTTTGGGCGACAGATTACTCACTAAATGAAAGACTAAATGACTTCAAAAGAAATATTGATAGCAATATCGAAATTTTAAATAGGCTAGAATCTGAACCTGGTGGAAATCAATCGATACTTAGAGAACAGCTTATAGAAAAAATTGCTTGGTACCAGCTTGAAGCAAGAAAGTTAGAAGCCCATCAACATGAATCTACCGTCGTTAAAAATTCAAGAAAGATATTTCATATTGTTTTTTTAATCTATTGTACTCATAAACTATTATCAACATTTATTTCTAGAATACCATATCTAATAGTTCATGCAATATATTATCCAGATGACTACAATTATGAATTTTTTGACCAGAATAAAAAATCAAATTTCGTTTCTGATCCATTATCGATAACTTTAGCTAGTGTATTGAACTTCTTTTTATTTCGATTCAATTACGAACAAGATATAAACGACCTGGCTAGACAAATATCATTATTGTTATCAATATCTTTATTTGGAGCATCATTTTCAACTGTTATTACTACCATATCATATATTTCAGCTCTTCTCCCAATAAAGCTACAAGTATTGGCATTGTATGCAATGAAAGATAGCGAGCCCTCTCCATTACCATCAACCAAAACTCGTAATGGAAACACTGACCATAAACAAAATCCCTCACTAATAAAAAACTTATTTATTTCGGAATTGACTGGTATATATGTGATTTCAACCGTTTTAACAATTAGATCAAATTTACCTTATGAAGTATCAAGAAAATTAAATGAGCTATTGGGCGAAAAGTTTTCAGTGCCAAATGTTATTATTGATGTGTGGTTTTATGAGGTGTATGCATGCTTTTGTATTATTATATTTATTGCAACCAAGATTGCTGAGAAGACTGCCTTACTGCAATCCAACTCATATAAAAAGACATAGATTATCCGATTTATATAGACGATCAAAAAAATATAATTAAATTTATAAATATATTGTATTATGCAGAAAATAGTGAATGGATTTAAAAACAGATTAATAATGCTATTACCGTGAAAGGTATTTAGAAACTTTTTTTAATATGTAATGCTTTTATAGGTATTCTAAAAAACTAGAATCTTCTTTAAGATTTTTCTCAGTCATTTTATAAAGCTCCAACAGTAAATTTGGAAATTTCTCAATAAAATAAAAATAAAAACCGTCAGGTAAGGTACCAATTTTTTTAGATATAGATGCAGGGGTGTCTTGGTAATGATGATACTTATTTCTAAAGGCTCTTAGTAAATCCAAAAATGAGGTACCAGAATATTTTCTGTATTTACCCAGACTGTTTATAAATTCAGAATCTAAGGTTAAAGTCCAGTCTCCATTTGTGATAACATTTTTAGAACTAGCTTCCAATTTCAACAGCAATGTGGAAGGAGGGTCCCTTCTCTCAAATTCGAAACGATCGCTAACTTTTAATAAAAATTGAAGCTTTTTAGTTACAGACCAAAACAAAGGATGTTTTAATACCTCCATAGCAGTCGGTCTTTTTAATGGATCATTATCGATCATACGTTGAATTAAATCCTTAGCTTCTAATTGTAGAGACTCGTCGGTCAATGTGGCTGTGACCTTAGATATATCGTAAGTACCTTTAATAATATTTGCTTCCCTCATGTATCTGTCACCAAATGGATGCTGACCATTAGATAAAATATAATAAAATACACATCCCATTGAAAAAATATCAAGGGCTCTAGTTAATCTCATTTTACTAGTAGAATCATAAACAGTTTCAGAGTTTGATTTGTGTGATGATGATTTATCATGCTCTGAAACTTCTTTGATAGTTTGAAGTATTAGTTTTTTAGAAGAATCGAGAAGTTCAGGTGCTCTCCAACCTGTTGTACCGGCTGCATTGTTTGCGTTTGTTTGAAATGACGATTTATCACTTTCCAACTTTTTACATAAACCAAAATCGGATATTAATATACGAAGATTTGTGTTATCATACTTATCAGTAGAAACTTGACCTGCAATAAATTTCTTCGCTGTTGCAACCAAAATATTTTGTGGTTTAAGATCTCTGTGGATAATTTTCAATAAATGTAAATGGTTAACACCAGATGCAATTTGATTCAATATTGTCAAAGATTCCCAATCTTGGGACCATGTATCAGCACTGCCTAACATAATTTTTCTTACCATCAGGTTTCTTTCTTGAACCAAATCTTCGAGACTAGAATTACAAAGTTCTAATGCAATATATAAAAATCTTCCCGTCTCTTCAGAACAATAATATCTAATCACATTTGGATGATCATCACTTTCTGACAATAAATCAATTTCTGTCGAAGCTATATCACAAAAATCCACCAACATTCTTTTGATGGCAACTGGCCTACCTTCGAACTTACCCTTATATACTACTGTACCAGACGAACCATAACCTAAAACTTCTTTCGAAACTGTTAATTTTTTCAAAGTCTTATCATGATCCTCATCAACAGGGATGGCATATTGACTAGTTGATCTAGCTAATGGAACCGCAGAAACTGAAAGATCAGGATTTGCTTTTCTTAATAGAGAATTTGCCACGTCCTTTTTGTTATCATTAGTACTGCTGTTGCTGTCATTATTGCCCGATTTCTTCTTATTCTTCTTATTCTTCTTTTTCTTCTTCTTGTCATTGGTGACTAATGTGAATGTATCTGAATCAACAGAAGTATCAATATTTGATGTATCAACCATAGTGAGTGAATTATCATTATAATCAACGTTCTTTTTTAATGTATCCTGATTAAAATCTTGAAAAGGATCGATATTTGATGCAACACTCATAGTACTAGTTTGTTTGGTCATTTTTTGACTTTCTAAAGAAAATACATCTTTATCATCGAAATTGAATTTATTTAGTCCCTTTTCAACAGCTGGTAGCATAATCTGATCGTTAAATGGTTGTTGATCTGGATGCTTCGATTTCTTATTCTTTTTATCATTTTTTTCATTTCCAGCAGATGACTTCCCATTACTGTTATTGTTTTCGCTATTGAGCTTGTCAAAGAGACTTAAACGCCTAATGCTTTTACTTAGCCTTTTGACATAAAATGAATCTCTTCTATAAAACTCGGATTCTTGTAATAAACCGATTGACTTTAATAACTCTGATGAAAGTTTAATGTACCTATACTTATGCAGAACTAAAATGAAAACAATTGTAAAAATGAATATTGTGATCGTTTCTAAGAAACTCCTTGCAATACTCCTTATCATTGAAATGTACGAGTCATGCCTGGCAAATAAACTATTGCTATTTGTATTCATCTCTCTCGCTATTTCTTCATGAAGTTTTAGTCTGTACGCCTCTAATTCCTCAGGGGAAAAAAATTTATAATCCTCCTCTGGATTTAAAGGATTTTCTGAACCATCGTCAACAGAATTTTTACTATGATGTATCCCTTGTGCATCGGTGTGTCTATAATATTGGTTACCATGCATATTGGTTTTTGATATTGATGTTGCTAGAGTATCTAATACTTTACCATTTTCATCAACTGGTACATATTCGGTTTTAATAAAACCCGAATCTTCTTCCTCACCATAGGTAAAATAATCTTTATCATCATAAGGTAACATGATTAAGTTATGCCTTTCATTTAAATTATAGTTATAATAATGATTTTTCTTCTCGTTATTTAAATAATGAACACCTATAATAGTTGATTTGAATAGTTTCTTGTTCTTCAAAAATTTTAACTTTAAATCATAAGTATAACTTGTTCCTAATTTATCTTCCTTTTGCTGGTATCTTGATAACTTTGCTGAATTAACAAATGATGGGAAGTTTAATTCCGATAAAGCAATCCATGACTTGTTATCTAATTGATCTAGGTATACTTTTTCGTACAATTCTTTAGCATTTTTATCATTATTGTTAACAGTGAGTTGGTGAACTGGATGCTGTGCAAGAACGTTATCTCCAGTTTCTATATTTGTATAGACATCGAATATATTTGTTATGATACCCGAAGAGAACTTATCCGAGATCCATTTAATTTCGTTATTATTTAAATCTATTGCCATAACTGAATTATCATCTGAACTTGTCGATTTCAATGGGGTAATATAAATACCATCTTTTGAGAGATCGTTGCCTGTGGCAAAATGTAAATCCAATGAATTTCTTTGCCAAGTCGTATATGTCACATCATAAGAAGGAGAATCTTTTGAATGAATCTCTAAATGATAAGTTGTTTTACCAATTTTGATAATATTTAATAGGTCTAACGAACCGTCTGATTTCTGTGATTCATCGTAATATTTTTTATTTTCGGTACCAAAACCAAAAGCCGATAGAATTTTACCAGATCTAATATCTATTGTAAACATAGAGGTTTGTCTTGAACCTGTATAAGTTTTTTCTTCTTCGACTACTGTGCCAATATCGTCAATTACGAAATTTGTCTTTAAATGCATTGGTGACGACATAATTAATTGGTGTATCGATATCGGTAGTTTTGTAACACCTTGAAAGACGTTAAAAAAATATATACTACCATCTCCAAATGGTTCTACAATCAATGTTTCATTTGTCTTTGGGATATTTAAATTATTTTTTATCAAATCGTTTTCGTTATCTTTAATTGATAAAATGGCATGTTCGATATCTACATGATTTAATGACCAGAAAATCTCCCCTGTGTACCTGTTGAGACCATACAGACCATCTTTTAAGTCCGATACCAAAACAATATCACTTAATTCATAATTTGAAAGTGAACTATCTGTATTGTACGGTATTATTAAGTTTTGCTTTTTATATCTATTTACATATGCATTTGTTTGGGTGTTTGTCTTAATATCATTTTGATTTTTAATTCTTTCATTTAAATTTGAATTTATATTATCGTTATCATAGACGTGCTTATTATCATAATTGTCATTAGTATTATTTTCATTAATATTTTGATATTCATCAAAGTCATAAATTTCTTCTGAATCGTCAGAATCAACTAGTAAAGAAGTTGATTGTAACAATTCTGTAGGGAGTTGAAATTGATTTTTATTTTGATTTTTTGAATTCAGCACAGTGGTTATCGTTACTGGATCGTCTTGTTTAATGATATTATTTTGATTACCGTGATACTGATATGCTACTATCACATTAGAATATAGCAATAAAAATATTGATATGAGCAGATTATTGAGTATCATTCTATGATATATAGAAGAAAATATATATATGTTTGTGTATTATTTTTTTTGTTTTTTAAAAATTTTTTCGATTGTTATAATTAGTTTTAATTTTTGATCTGGATCTAATGTTTGTGTTATTTTGTTCTATTAACTTTAAATGTTAATAATTCTTCTTTTTAATTAATTGACAACAACACTATATTAAAAAAAAAAAGTATTAAAAGTTCTTTGTTGATATGTTAAGGTAAATATTTTTTTTTATGATTAATAATCGGAATATTGTTGGTTATAGAATTGAACAACTGAATACAGGATGATTATAATTCAAAAAAAAAAAACAAACAAAAGAGGTTGGTGAAAACTTTCAATTGTCAATAACAATTACAATCGAATTAAAATATAGATCAAATATTGATATTGACATTAATCATATATATAAAAAACAAAGAAGACAATTAGCAAATCAATTGTTCTAATAAAAATTATATATATATTAATAATATATATAATAATAGTTTATTTAAATATAATAAAAATGTAATAAAAATATAATAAAACGTAAACTTTCAGAAATATTATTAATTTTCATCGCAAAATGTTAAAAATTTCATTACTTCGCCTTTCTTTTCTTTTCTTCCTCTGTACCAGGTAATCCGTTGTGTTAATCTTGGAAAATTTCTTGGTATATAACTAACATTCAATGTTTAACAAAGAGGCGTATAGACAAGAGAGACAGAGAGAATTTTACTTCTAACCATTGGAGGGGAGTGGGGGAAGGGTGGGTGGTCCAATAACAAAGCAGTGGAGATCTAATTTTCCCACCTGTCAATCGACATGTGCGCCCTGGTATGTGCAACTGCCAATTTTTCTAAGGCATTCAATAAGTTTACATGTTCTTCTGTTTATAAAATAGATCTAGGTAAGAAACGTATGTACCAAAGCATTTAAAATAACGGAAAAGGATGAGATATAAGATATATATCCTCTACGGCGATCTTGCCACATGGGAGTGGCTCTCTCTCTCTCTCCTGGCCGTTGGACAACACAGCTTGATCGATTTGTTTTGCCTTTGTGTGATCTTCTAAGGCCAGGGTGGTTTTTTTGCAGGAGAAAGAATAACTGTAATAACAACACACGCACCAATGTTGGGTTTTTTTTTATAGAATTTGATGAAACTCATCCTGAAAGATTAAAAACCTCATAGGACCATCAAAAGAGCCTCTCTCTCTCTCTCCTCTGCAGATTCCATGAGAGGAAAAAGAAGAAAACACACACACACACACAAATACATATACGTATCAATTATATATACATGTCTGGAGAGGGAGGGGAGGGGAGTTGTTTTTTTTTTTTTTGGTTGCTGTTCTTCTTCGTTAGTAGCCATTTGTCAAATCGCGAGTGATCCTCTCTCTGTATGATAGGATCTCACAAATTGGTTCCCTACGCAATTTTTTTCTTTCCAATTGTGCATTAAAATTATTTATTTTAAAGATTACGGGGTGTGTTTCACATTTTCATACAAATACTCACACACGCATATGATTCCAGGTAGTAAGTAGCTTTGGATATTTCTTTACTGTTCTTGGCTTTTTTTTTTCCCACTTCAACTATACCATACCCCCCCATAAGTATCGGAGAAATGGGCGCGAAAGGAAGAGAGCCAAAACAAGAATCGTAGTAATGAACACAACGATCCACACAATTGATTGAAATAAGAGCCAATCATTCAATTACCGACTATACTAATAACTATACTAATAAACATTTGCACTGGTTAGATTCTAATTCCTAATACTGGGCATTGTTGTGTGTTGTAAAAAAAATTACACAGAAAAGTAAGATAGTGAGAGAGTGAGACAGTGAGATAATGAGACAATGAGTGTGTGTATGAAGGTAGAGAGTCTCAATATAGTAAAACGCCTTGTTTTGTATTTAATTATCAGTATGTTGTGTGTACGTTAAAGATCTTATTTACTATGTGATATCGTATATCTGAACAACACATAACATACTTATAATACACATATGTTTATTTATCCATTTAAGGGTCTCTTTTACAAGTTCGAAAGTATTAAATCAAGTTTCAAATTCAAACAGTTCACATCATGATTCTTTTCAAATGCAACCCCGTATTAGCTAATTTAGGAAAAAACTCTTATTTTGTACAATCTATCTTTTGTAGTTATTTTTTTTTTATTAGCAGAATTCTTTGAAACTGAACATATTATATATAATTTGTTTAATTTATCTAAATAACAATTTGAATTTTAATGTGTATGAGAGAATAGGTTTTTTAATTCACCAGTTCGACTCCTAAGAAAAGAATTAATTAAAACTTGAAATGTGATATAAATTTTTTTGGAAGGCGTGGTGTATGGGTGAATACTTTTACGTATTATAAATTTTTTATTCTTTTGAGTACAAAATTTTAAATCCATAGTGTATTCAATATATATATATTGAATATATAAATACATTGAATATATCTAGGTGGTCGGTTGTGTGAGAAAACCACCAGAAAGTACAACCGCAGCAATAACTTTTACATCATGGACCAAGATATTAAGAAATTTAAACTTCATATCAATCATTTGAATAAACAACTTCAATTATTACAACCAGAGATTGATAATCTAACAAAAGAAAAATTAGATGATATGTTAATTAATTTAAACACTTCAAATAATCCAGACTTGGAGAAATTAAAGTTAATAAATAATTTGACGTATATTCTAACATCGTTACTCTTCATAAACTCAAAGCTTTATAATGTCAAGGACAATAGTAAAATCATGAATGAATTAAATAAAGTTAAAGAATATATGAATAAATATGAATCATTAAAAAATAAAAATTTAAAATCCACTGAACAAGACTCAAAGGATAAGAAGAAAATAAATACAATGTTGAACAATAAAACTTCAATTAGTTATAAGAATTTCAATAAAAAACAAGAATTATGATTTTTAAAAAAAACAATATTAATCACCTATCTTGTCATCACAATCATGTAATAATAAGGTTACCCAAAAAATATAGCATTTTGTAGAACATCGTCATTTAAATATATATATATATAATAATAATAATAATAATTATTTTTCTTTACTTTAGTTTTAAGTCAATAGATACTGTTGTTAATTGAATTAATCGAGAGTCAGATATTCAGATCGACAATATACACTTACATCTACACCAACGTATGTATACATATATTCAAATATGTATAGTTTAGTTGAGCATTGTCTTGCTCATCGTATTGTACTTCAAGAGCATTCTTTTGATATCTTGCGATGACTTTGTATTTTGATAAACCGGGTAATGATGCTTCAAGTTTTTATATTCCTTTTTTGTAACACTTCGTTATTGTAATTTTATAAAGCCTTACACCAAATCTTTAATATAAGCTAAATAATAACAAAAATGAAAAAAAACAAAACAAAACACAATAGTTATTAGTAAAAGATAACTAATATCATTTAATCACTCTAAAACTATTTTTAATCAAGAGGTAATCTTAATTATTTTAGATGTCATTTATTAAAAGAAAAGTATATAACTCTCTACATTTATACAATAAAAAACTTCCAAGTACATATATATGTATATATATATATATAAGCGATGAAATTGACAAATATATTGCAAGTTTGGTCGGCATTAATAGTACAGCTGGTTTTTGCTGATGAAGTAATAAATAATCATACTAATAATTGGGCCGTCCTGGTATCAACTTCAACTTTTTGGTTTAATTATAGACACATGGCAAATGTTTTGTCCATGTATAGAACTGTTAAAAGATTAGGTATACCAGATTCTCAAATTATTTTGATGTTAAGCGATGATGTTGCTTGTAATTCAAGAAATTTATTTCCTGGCTCCGTTTTCAATAATCAAGATAGAAAAATCGATCTTTATGGTGAATCTGTTGAGGTTGATTATAAGGGTTACGATGTTACCGTAGAAAATTTTATTAGATTATTGACAGACAGATGGCCAGAGGATCAACCAAAGTCAAAAAGATTGTTAACGGATGAAAATTCAAACATTTTCATCTACATGACAGGTCATGGTGGTGATGATTTCTTAAAATTCCAAGATGCTGAAGAAATTGCATCAGAAGATATTGCAGATGCATTTGAACAGATGCATGAAAAAAAAAGATATAATGAAATATTTTTCATGATCGATACTTGCCAAGCCAATACTATGTTTTCTAAATTTTATTCTCCTAATATATTAGCTATTGGATCAAGTGAACTAGGTGAAAGTTCATATTCACATCATTCTGATGTTGAATTGGGTGTTGCTGTTATAGACAGATTCACTTATTATACTCTAGAATTTTTGGAAAATATAGACAAGAGTTCAAACTTAACTCTTGAAGATTTATTTGAGTATTACACTTTTGAAAAGGTTCATTCAAATGTTGGTGTAAGAAAAGATCTATATCAAAGAGATCCAAAGGACGTTTTAATCACTGATTTTTTTGCAAACGTTCCTAATGTCATCCCGGATTCTTCTAGTGACCAAAATATTTCATCTAAGTATGATGATTTGATTACATTAGCAATGCAAAAATATAATTCTAAAACTCACAAACGAATGACGCAAGATCAAAGTGCATCAAAGAAACCATTTAAGCATCTAGTGAAAAGTAAAACATTCAATAATTTAGAAAACATTGACAATGATAATAGTAAAGTTAACTCTAATTTCAAGAATTTGTTACTATTTTGCATGGCTTCGTTTCTTTGTATGCTTTTTTACTTACAGAGAATCGACAGACCTCTCACACATTACGTTAAACAATAAACAATGAACGATTGTATACACATACACATACATATATACATATATATGTATCTATATATATATGAACAGTAAATAAGCATTTCAATAAAAATAGAATAATCGTAATAAAGGCATTAAATTATAAAAGATTACACTTATGAAATTAATTAATTAAGGGATATCGAATAATAATAATTGCTAAGATGGGTTAAAGAACATTAGATAACCCATATTTAAATTATTCTTGTTGTTGTAACATCAACCAATTGTTTCTATATTCTTCCAAAGAATCAACTGCTTGATCTTGGATTAAGCTTGATTTTCTAGCCGTTCTCTTTTTTTGTTTTGCTGATGAAGAATCTGCTATGTTCTGGTTAAATATCTCATATGGACCAAACATGGCTCGTTTATCAACTAAACCGTTTTCATCCAGTTCATCATCATCTTCAAATACCAGCGCCTCATTATCTTCTGCAAACACATCTCTATCTTGTATAGCGGTAGTACTAGATGCATGATTTAACATTGGAAATGGTGATGCTCTGCCTTTAATTGGAATCGTCCTGTGATCAAGTGATGAAGGAATGCTACCAGCAATTTTTTCAGATTTCTGAAGCAGTGGATTATTTACATTTGTAGGGTAAGATCTAGGAGAAGGTGTCAAACTTGGACGTCTTTGATTGTAATAGGAACTATTGCCATTTGAAATAGATATGCTATTATGTGACACTGAAAGCGTTTCTTCGTGCCCTGGTTCAGTCGACAATCTTCTATGGTGAGGTGGTACATATACACCTGCTTTATATTTATGCGTAGAAGGTCTTCTTGAACTATCACCACTGTGGGTATCTGCATATGTATGTGAATCCAAAATTGCCGAATTATAAGATTTTGGAATTTGTTGGTATTGTGTACTAGCCGTGTTATTGGTCTTCAATAGATCAGGTAACGGACCACCTGCTGATGGAGAGTTAAACCTGTCCCTTACAGATAAGTTATCCATATCTTTGACAAAGTCATAGTCATTCTCCTCTAGAGTAAATAGAACATCATCCAAATCAAGTTCACCATTGGTATTCAATGAGTTTGTCTTACCCATAAATTGTTCATGGTAGGTAGTTGGTGCAGGTACATCAAGTACCTCCGAAATGTTCTTGTATGGTAAGTTATCAGCAGAATGCAAACTCGATAATCTTTGGTTAGGCGGGATATACCTTCCTGGAGATACAGCTAATCTATTAGAACTGTTATTTCTACTATGACCTCTGCTCTTATTATAGTTATTTGTTTCAGAAGTTGTAATTGATCCCGTAGTACTTGGCCTACGTTGATTTTTAATAGAAGATACACTATTGTTATGATTTCCATAAAATGATTTATTATTATTAATATGTAATTTGCCTTGTTTTTGCAGTTTATAATTATTATGCGACTTGTTGTTATGATTAAAGATACCTTCAATGTACCTGTTATGCAAAGTTGGTGGTGTGAAAAAATCACTCGTATTAAAATTATCCCTTGATTTATACTCATTGAAAAAATTATTCATGTGTGAATTTGGTGTAGGTAAACCAAGTGGTTTTCTTGAATTCTTAATAATTGGTTTTTTCTTTCTTCTTTGTATCTTAATAGCACGCGGGTGTTTATTGTAATTATTTTGATTATAGTTATTGTTATTATAATTACTTGTATGCTTGTTATTGTAATTATTAATTCTGAAACCAACATCATTGAAACTCTTTCTACGATTCGTTTGTTTTGAAAAATTTGTATTCAGATGGCTGTTACCATTATTTGTATCTTCAGTTTTAGGATGCGAACGTTTATTAAATCTGAATTTAGGAACAGACTTGGCTCTAGGCTCTGTTGTATGGATAGTTTCTGAGTTTGTGAGACGGGATTTGTCCTTTTCTTTGGATAACTCTCTACTTGTATTGTTAGTAGAATAATTTGTTAAAGCAGGATTTACATTTGAATTTTCACTATTACTACTGGTTGTCGAGATAGTTGGAGAATCTGATCCCGGTTTGTTAATTAATATAGGTTCTGCATCAATACTTGTTGATAGTGTCATTGCTGGAACTGGATTAGGTAGGGAGAAGGGAATTTGCTGTTCGAAAGATTTGGCATCTTCAATCTTATATTTATCATTGACTGCAGTTGATGAAGATGATATATCTGTATATTTCATATACTCACCTGCATCTGATACTGGTGTGTACGTATCGCTGCCCAATTTATTATAATATTCATCATCCATGGTGAATTCATTTAAGCCGTTTAGTTCTGTTCTCATTTTCTCTAAATTTCTATTTGTTGGGTCTATTGTCAAACTATATCTTAACACTTGGAAGAAATCATAACTCATTGAAGAAAAGACATCAAATAGAGCTTCTCTATTTGCTGCAAAATAACAAAATGATTTATCTGTTTGATTTGCGACAGAAAAAGGGTTTTTTTGAAATACAATATTCAAAAACACTACACCCATTGCCCAGATATCCACTTTACTACAATCGTAAGGTTCTTTTCTTTCTTGTATATCTAAATTTGATTCGAACAATTCTGGGGCCATATATCTTTCACTCCCGACATTTCTATCAAGGGAAGTTTTATCAGTTGTGGCCAAACCCCAGTCGGTCAATTTTATATTCCAATCTATACCAGAGATCAATATATTTTCAGGTTTAATGTCTCTATGATAAATTGATCTTGAATGTACGTATTCTATTGCATCCATGATCTGTGTGAATATCTTGACTATTGAAGTTGTTTTTCTTGGGACTACATCATCTTTAATGGCTTCATATAAATCACCACCCGAACAGTACTCTAATATAATATAAGAGTCAAAATAATCCAATAAAGAGACTATATTTTTATGTCTCCCTATTTTCAATTGAATATCGACTTCATATACGGCTTCGAAACAAACGTTTTTCAGTAATTTGGATTTTAGTATTGATGATATTTTTGAATTTCTGTTCTTCACCAGATGTTCTCTTTTCTCTACACTTGAGTCACCAACGGTCGAGTCATTGTTATCATCATCTCTATAGTTGTCGTCGTCGTCGTCGTCGTCGTCGTCATCTTCATCTTCATCTAATTTAAAAATATATTTGACAGCTACTAATTTCTTTTCTTTAATATCATTAGCCAAGGATACGTAACCATACGAACCTTCACTGATATCTTCTAACTTCTGGTATCTCTCATTTAAGAGTCCACCTTCCTTATAAATATCGTAACTAAGACTCATTTAAAAGGACAACAAAAAAAAAAAAAGCTTGGAGATCAAAAAGAGATATAATGAGATATGAAAATTTCTAATAGCCTAAATTTGTGTGAATCAATTTAGAGAAGATAGTAAATAAAATAAAAAATGAATGCAAATAAAAAATGGTTGTATGGATGAGGGGATGGGTAAACCACAGATTGAGGAACACACAAGAAAAAAACAACAGAGGATATTGAATAAAAGTAGTAATGATAATCCTTTATAACGTTAAATAGATTTTAATATTTTTAATTTTTTTTTTTATGAAATATAATTTTAAAGTTTTTTCTAAAGTTTTTGTTAATAGTCACTTAATAATTTATATTGGATTGTTTTAATGTTTTTTGTCAATTAATATATGTATATATATACATATATACATGAATGGGATATGACAATATGTATAAAATAAAGATCAATAAAAAAAAAAGGGTTAACCGATTTAATTATAAATTCTTATTGTTTTATTAAATGTGTGTAAGTGTGTGAATGTATGTGATTATTATGTTATTGTATGTGACAAGAATATAACATATGGAACCTTATTTAAAAGACAGACTATCAAATTAAAAAAAAACAACAAAAAACATTGTAAATAATATATATTAAACAAATTAAATCGAATAACTAAAGAGTATATATAAATCTAAAGCATCATATTATAGTATATTATTATAAATAAAATAAGTAATAGTTAATATTTTAAAGTTTGATAGATCGAAATTTTTTTTTTTATTAAAAATAATGGATGAATAAAAAAATATAAAACAATTATGAATTATGAATTAAAAAAAAATTAGAAGAGTAACATAATTAAGAATAAATATATGACCAAAAAATAAACTATGTAAGTATAAAACGTGAGTACAAATGTGTGTGTAGATATTAGAATTCGTTATAAGTTACAATAGCATTCAAAGTAAAGTGATTTTTTGTTTGTCTATGAATTCAGAATAGGCCCTAGAAGACGGGCAGACTTGAAACAAGATTCTTATAAATGGGCTACGCTGCTATACAGTGTATGTGAAAGAATATGTTCCTTCCATCTTTTCCCCGGGGGGGGGGGGGGCCTCCTTCCTCCAACACCCTGCTACTATCCCCCACTGAGAAAGAACGCAAGAAAAGATAACGAAAAGATAAAAAAAAAGAAAAGATAGAACAGATAAAGAAGCGACTCATTCATTCTCTTAACGGTTCCCTCACACAGAAATACATTATCAATCACCCGGACACAACTTCTACAGAAGAAAACACATTATATATATATATATATATATATAATGTGGTATGTGAACAATTAATTATTCACTCATTAAAATGCCTCCTTTCCACATATAGAAATATTTCACTACACAGTTAAAATTGTCACGAAATGATTCTTAATATTATATCGATCCTATTATTATGCGTGATATATAAATAAAACTGGAACACTTAACTATGGATGATAATCTTCATAGAGTGCAGCGCCAAAGAGGGAGGGTAATTATGATATTACCATGTTAAAAATACTAAAATTTACACAATAATTTACTTCTTTGGAAAAAAAACAAAACAAATTAAGGGTACCATATCTATCTATCTATCTATCTATCTATTTATCTATATATGTATAAATGGATATGTTAGATATATAAGAAAACTTTGTAAGATGGCATACATCCCTCAAAATATATAAATATAAAATCTGTACAGTTTTAAGGGTTTTGTAGTTAATATATATTAGAATTTTGAAAATACTTTATATGGAATTGATTTGATTTTGATTTATATAATAAAGAGTATTATAAGAATGCATTTAATTAAGATTGGTTTTTTCGTTTTGATACTAATGTTTAATTAATATATCTATATTTGTGGTTATTAAATGAATGCAATCTTTTATGTTGAGATATTTAATTATCTGATTAAACATAAATGTCATTACTGTCATTCATTTATTCTTATCTTGTATTTATAAACTTATTCTTAACTTTTGCAATATCACATGATATAATATATATATATATATATATATACATATTGTAATTTTAAACGATATCAAAATTCAATATCTTAATGTTGTGTCACAAGTATGTATGATTTTGTGATGCTCACTTCACTCTCAATATAACCCCCCCCACTCTATCAGCCTTACAATCTCATGCATTTTGGATGGGGTGTCTCGTTAGTTATAGAACTGTTAGGACTTCTTTAACCGCGATTCGCCGAAAAAAGGAAATAATGGGAATGTTAATTTGAAAATTTCGTTTGCAATGGTCATGTGATTTTGAGTAATCGATGGGTTCTAATATTCGATGATTGTACAACTATATACTTTCTTATAATGATATATATATATCTAATGTGTATAATGAATTAATTATATACATTAGAAGGTGGAAGTAAATGTAATTACAATAACAACATAAAAAAGATAAAAACCAGGGGAAAAAAACAAATGTTATGAAAAATTGTATACATAAATCTTTTCAATCATTGATTTTTAATAGATTTATCACAAAAAATTATAAGTTAAGAAATTATCAACAGATTGCAATAAATAAATGTATAGAGTCAATTAAGAATGGTGTTAATAAAATAGGTGTTTCTTTGGCTACAGGTGGTGGTAAAACTGTCATTTTCACAAATTTAATACATCAATTGAAAAACTCATCCTTGAATCAAACTCCAAATGAAAAATTTAGAACATTGATTCTTGTTCATAGGAGAGAATTAGCTTTACAGACTGTGGATACTATTAAAAAATTCAGTGCTGATTTAAATGTGCAGATAGAAATGGGGGGATACAATTGTAATGTACAGGAGACTGATGTTGTTGTAGCATCCGTTCAATCAATTCTGAATAGGTTAGACAAATATAATAATGAAAAAATTGATTTAATTATTATTGATGAAGCCCATCATGCTGTTGCAAAAAGCTATTTAACGGTTATTGATTCAATTAATCAGAATAGCAATGTACCTATTGTTGGTTTCAGTGCCACATTTGAAAGAAATGACAATAGGGCGTTGTCAATAATATTCGATGAGATTGTTTATCACAAAGGAATTATTGAAATGATTAAAGAGAAATGGTTATGTGAAGGATTATTTACAACAGTAAACGTCGATGTAGATTTAAATGCAGTAGAAGTAAGTAAATTTAATGATTTTAAACTAGATTCATTATCAAAAATCATGAATACTGAAAAGATTAATAACATTATTATCAAAACTTACCTAAATAAGAAAGAAAAGGAGAATTTAAAATCAAGTTTACTATTTGCAGTAGACGTTGAGCACGTAAAAAATTTGTGCAAGGAGTTTCAAAAATATGGCATAAAGGCAGAATATGTTACAGGTAACACAAAAGTTGCAGACCGTGATAGAATAATTAGTGATTTTAAAGCTTTTAAAATAGAAGTGTTGATAAATTGCGGGATTTTTACTGAAGGAACAGATATCCCAAATATAGACTGTGTATTATTATGTAGGCCTACAAAGTCAAGATCTTTATTGATCCAGATGATTGGTAGAGGTCTACGGCTACATGACTCTAAGAAGCATTGTCACATTATAGACTTTATTGGAGCAGAGAATACGGGTGTCGTATCTATTCCAACATTAATGGGAATTGGAAATTATGATCAAGAACTGAATGAAAGTACTTTGGAAGAATTGAATGCATTGAAACAACAAATAGATGAAGAAAGAAATTCACAAATTTTGGCAAACAATGAAATGAAAGCGACTCTACAGGACAAATATAATGAATATTTACGAAATTGTGACAATTTTGATTTAACATTAACCTCTTATGATACATTTGAAAGCTTCTGTTCATTATATAAAGATGAAAATGAAAATTTGTGTTCAACAGAACAGTTTTCCCACTCAAGTAAAAATAAAGAAAATCATTATTTTCTAAAATCAATTTATCCATGGGTTAAAACGGCATCAAATACTTGGGCATTCTCCATATATAATAACAGTCATATTCGATTGTACAAAGAAACAAAAGAAAAGGGGAAAGATAAGAAGGAAATTTATATTGTCAAAATCTACAGGGAAATTCCGTCTTATCTAAGGAATAAAACTGATGTGAGATTTTTGCCAAGAGAAATTATAAAGACTGATAATTTCTATGAAGCTATAAGTATTATAGATAAGACTATATCCGAGATACAGACATCTAAAGACTCAAACAATAATAAGCTAGTAAATGTAAATAAGTTTTCTCCCTGGAGGAAACTACCTTCATCTGACAAACAGCAAAAATTGATATTAAAAAAACTAATTAAAATCAATAATTCCAGTGATACTACAAATGAAAAGCTAAATTCTGAGGAAATTGAAAATTATATTAAGAATACAACCAAAGGTGAAGCATCAAATATATTGTTTGCTTCTAGTATAGCTCCAGTATTTCCACTAAAAATGTTATTGAAGAGAATAAAGTATCGAATAAGTACGTTGTGAATATATATATATATATATATATATATATATTATAGATTTAAAGAATAATGTTATGTAATGTTACTCACTTTCCCAGATATACTGTAACTATATATGGATTGTAAATTTAATATCTCTTATGCAGTTCATATTCGCTTGGAATGAGGCCGGACAATTTATATGCGGAAAAAACAGAAGTAGACTTCAAACATATTAAAATCTTCTATATAAGAATCACATATAGCTAATGAATAGTATAACTGTGTCAATATATTTAAAGTACATATTATAAAAGAAAAAATTTGGCAACACTGTAGGTATAAACCAATACGAATACATCAGTAGTGAAGCTGTAGCACTATATGAGTTCTCATATTTCACACATCTAATATGTACCACAAGAAATCATCTAATTACAGTAGACCTTATGTAAAACAAAACAGGTACCAGAAGAATAACAATTTTAGCAATCCAAAGCCGACAAATTTTAATAATACAACAAACAATGATAGTAATAAAGTGCTATACATGGGTGGTCTCGATTATACATGGGATGAACGTAATGTAAAAGAAATTTGGCATAATTTGGGTCTCCAAGTTAAGAACATCAGGATGATGTGGAATTTACAGCAGCAACATCAAGTTAAAGATTTCAATAATTCAAATAATAGACTTAATTTGGGGTATTGTTTCGTGGAGTTTCCATCTTCTAACGATGCAACACAAGCGATACAAATGAATGGCACCCCGATACCTGGTTTTCTTAACAAGTACTTGAAATTAAATTGGTCAAGTAGTTCTGCATCCAGTTCATATCATATGAGTGAGAATAAAAGTCATAAGGGAAATGAACTTTCAGTTTATGTTGGAAACTTGGAAAGGCACGTAAATGAAGGACAATTATATAATTTATTCAAAGCTGTATATACATCTACATTATCAGCAAAGATAATTGTCGACCCAATAAGTCAAATGTCAAAGGGTTATGGATTTGTTAAGTTTTTGGAACTGAAAGATTATAAAGATGCATTGGAAAATATGCAAAATAAAGTATTAAATGGACTACCGATCAAAGTGAAAACAGTAGGAAATTATGATAACAATAAGGGAACAAAAGGTTCGCAGAGTATCTCTACTAACCAACATTTTGGTTCCACAACTAACCAAAACATTATTTCTCCAAGTAATGTACAAAAAAATAAATATTTGAAAGAAAATAAAATTAACAAATTTGTTACTTTTAATGCAGAACAGCCACTCTTAACAGATTCAACAGATTTCAGTAATACAACTTTATTGGCTGCAAATGTTTCTGAAAAAGTATCTATTGAAGAATTAAAATTATATTTTTCCCCATTTGGACCAATTATATCATTGATAAGAGATCCAGATACAAAAATTGTCTTCATCACATTTGCTGATAGAATGTCATCAGAAAATTCAATGAAGGCTTTACAGAGAAAGGAAATAAGAGGCAATAGAATAGCGATTAGTTGGGGTAGGCCATTATTGAAACTTTCAAAAACTCAAGAATCTGGAGATTCAAATATAAATGAGAATCCTAGAAGGAGTTCACAGGTATACGAATACACATCATTGTCTTCATATTTAACGAATCCAAAGAGTGATACATCAAATAATACATTAAATTCACTAAATTCATTAATTCCAGGATTTACTAATATTGTTTATAACAATCTAGAAATATCAGAGATGAGTTCGAATAAGTACAGTTTTAATGGCATGACTTCAGAATCCAAAAACTTGCAAGTGGAAATTATTAGTGATTCAGCTAGTTCACAAAATATGTATAATATCCTGGATCGATTAGAGAAAGCAAGTAACGGTTGGGTAGTAAATTAGCATAGGTTCAGTGAGCTGGTTATTCCAATTTGTGACATCAAAATTTCGCATAAAGTCAAATAGAAAATCATATTTACATTTTGCATTTAAATTTAATTAATACACATTAAAATATTAACGTTATAATATACTTATATCAATAAATTTAATTTATTCGTCGAGCTATTGATTCCATAGATTCAAACGATCTAGTCTAATAATAAAGGGCAAACAGTAACAAGTGCGATTTCTCGTCTCTTAATATTTTTGATATGTATTACATAACTAACTGTACTTGAACGAGGATTGCGTGCCAGAAAAATAAAAAAAAAAAATTGAAAACTTGGAAATTCGATGAGCTAAAAATTTTATTGACAGAAGCAAAAGACTTGATTGAGTAGAACTTATCAGAGAAATGTTATCGCAACAGTGTACAAGATCAACAATATAAAATTATTATAGGTAAGAACATAATTGCTCCTGTTCATAAAAGGTATCATATACTTTTATCGAATTTATATATATTTATACATAGACTAGCAATATATAACTCTTCAACATTAAAAACAATCAAGATAACGGCATCAGGTAAATTATATCCATAATATCTGTTATTATATCTTTGAAGTTTGGGTTAATGACTGAAGGAATACATAAAGAACTATTTTAAACAAACATGGCAGCTGAAGATATAAGAATAGGCAATAAGTTGAAAAGACAAGAGCTCTTCTCTGAGCTCAAAGATCAAAAGAATAAAGAACGTCACACTATGAGGAGACAAAGAGCTAAAGAAGAAAGAGAAAATCCAGAATTAAAGGAAAAAAGGTTAAAAGAAAATGTCACTAATACTATCGAATCTTTGAGAGTCTACGATGAAACTATAAATAAAAGTATTGAAGACGATGAAGATGAATTGATGAAGTTTTTTAATTCCGACTCTAACAATCCACCGAAGATATTAGTTACAACAAATGTCAATGCAAAGAAGAAGGCTTATGAATTTGCAAATGTTTTAATTGAAATATTACCAAACGTGACTTTTGTTAAACGTAAATTTGGTATAAAATTAAAAGATATGGTTGATATGTGTTCTAAAAGAGATTTTACAGACATTGTAATCATTAACGAAGACAAAAAGAAAGTTACTGGTTTAACATTTATGCATCTACCAGAAGGACCTTCTTTTTATTTTAAATTGAGTTCTTTTGTTGAAGTCCAAAAAATTACAGGCCATGGTAGACCAACTAGCCATATTCCAGAATTAATATTGAATAACTTCCAAACCAGATTAGGTAAGACAGTAGGTAGATTATTTCAAAGCATATTCCCTAAAAACCCAGAGTTTGAAGGTAGACAAGTCATTACACTACACAACCAAAGAGATTTTATATTCTTTAGAAGACATCGTTATGTTTTTAGAAATGAAGAGAAAGTTGGATTACAAGAATTAGGCCCACAGTTTACTTTAAAACTAAGGAGAATGCAAAGGGGTATCAAAGAAGAAACAGAATGGGAACACAAACCAGAAATGGACAAACAAAAGAAACAATTCTATCTATAAGCAATATATCACAATCTATTTTTATTTTTTCTGTTCTTTTGGATATTTTCAATTTTATAGGTTATTTAATAATTCAAACATAGGTTGAAATGCATTACAATTTTTTGTATTAATTTATTAATAGTAAGCAAATTTTGGTACATTCGAACATTTGTTACCGACTATCTATTTGTGGTATGTATTTATTCATATATCTCACTATATCTACAAAGGCAAAAGAATGTTAGATCTGTTCTGAAACATAGAGATACCCATCGACTTTATCACACGGAACTGCTCTTACCGCATATATAATTATATACGAAAACGGGCGAAATCATTTAATTATTTCCCCTTTGAACTGCTTCCTATTTTGATAAACTCAATGTTTGTAAGTTTATTTATTCGTGAATTAGTCTCATTTACCTTAATAATCAATTAAATAAAATAAAGATAATACTTACCTATATTATTAAAGTTTATCACATATCTTGGCTCAGTAAATTAACATATTATTATTCCATTTTATTTGACGGAATTTGAAATTTCAATTTGGTGTCAAAGAAAACCATTCGTAGTAGTTCATCACTCGAAAAAAGAATAACAGTTATTTAAGTGTACATATACATGAATACTAGAGTTGCACTTTAATCAATTGAATTATACTAAATACTAAACAAGTGATTAATCACAACTATACACATTCCAGTTAACTGATAATACAATATATTTATATATAATTATATATAATAAAAAGAACCAATTGTCAATCATTAATTGAAAACAATAATATTACTGCGATTTGAATCTAATATAACTGCTTGTAGGAAAATAAGAACAGATAAGGTTGTCAACATACCCAATTATTTTTTAAGCAAACTAGATTTTATTTATTTTTTGATATTGTTACCCTATAAATTGTCTGCACATTTCACCCAACTTTGGATATACTATTTTAAATGGATTCAAGTGGAACATCACAAGTTATATCAGCTTTAGAACTTATCTATGACATAAAATCTACAAATGAACAAAGATTAGATGCTCAAAAATTTTTAGATCAAGTTAAGCTTCAAGATGAAGCGCCATATTGGGGATACTCTATTGCAATTAATAATTCCTTAAATCATATATTAAAATACTTTGGTTTAAATATGTTAGCGGATTCTATCAAACATAAATGGTTAACTTATGATGATGTTAAGAAATCTGCCATTAGAAAGTGGATTATTGAGTTGAATTTTAAAGTTTCTGAGAATGACCCAAGATACATTAAAGAAAAATTGGCTTACTTATGGGTAGAAGTTGCAAAAAGAGTTTGGGGTGAAGTTTTAAAGAATAACATGTCATCACCAGATGAATTTGTCAACTCTTGGGTTGATATGGATAAAAACTTAAATGAGTTGTGGAATTTAGGATCATCATCCAGAGAGCTAACATTAATAATCTTCAGAATATTATTTGAGGATGTATTTCTATTAGATGACTTGATTGTTTTGAAAAGAATGACCATAATACAACCACTTTGTGTTATGATCGTATGCCCTATTAATATTTTTTCCAAGAGGTATAAGTTCAATGACAATTGGGAACTGTTCAAATTCAACGAGACTGGTTGGTTTAGTGTATGGTCTAACGAACTAAATAATACATTGGATGCTTTGCAAATCAATATACAGTCGCAGGATGATAACCTTATCAATTCTAATTCTAATTATGTTATTAGGCTACTTGAAACATTAAAGACTTGTTTAAATTGGCCATTAAGTGAAGTTATTATCCAGAGTAATATATTAGATATTTTATTAAAATGTTTTTTATCTAATATACCCAAAGCTCAATCAACAGCTTTGGATGCAATTCATATTTTAATAACTAGACCGTACAATAATGACGAGCATCATCTGGAAATAATAAACAAACTATTTAATAGCATGGGTCTTTTGAGTCAAGTTTATGATAATTTACAGTTTGACGCAAGAGTCGATGGTGTTGATGAAGTTAAATACCCAATACTAAAAAAATATGTTGATATGATAAGTTGTCTGTATTCTTGCATTTTTAAACTTAATGACTCGAAAGAATTGATAGACCAATATTTAAACTTAGTCATGAAAGCTACTAGAAATGATAGCTTAATCGTTAGTGGTTTAACCTTAGACCTTTGGTGTGCATGCTTGAGAAATGACGATTGTTTGCCACTATTAGAGAACAATTTAATACCAGAATTATTATCATTTTCATCTGATGCATTAATATATTATGAACAGATAGAGGGCCACATTTCTAAGGAATTTGCTGACATTGATTTTCAATCTACAGTCGAATTTCAAAGCTTTTGCTCTACATATAGAAAGCGTATCAGAGATATAATACGATTAATATCATGTGTCAAGGTAGACTATACTAACGAATGGCTAAATAATCGGTTAAATACCTATTTTAGTTCGGAACAAGGCCAAGTTGTATTAAATTCAACTTTCTTAGATACTAAGTCGGAACCATATCTTGGAGCACTGTCTCAATTGATGATAATCGAATGTTTCATTAATGGATGTATTCGCTGGAAGATATGGTATCCAAATGGTGATGATTATGATGAAAAATTGGATGATATTTTAGGTAAATTGAATGTGTTATCTAATCAATTGATTGCATTAAATATCAGAGTGCCGTTATTGTTAAAAAAACAGATCCAAAATTTTGCTCTTTTTTTGACTATGTTAAAGGATAATGTTATTTTTACCTTGTTAGAAAAGATCATAGTCAGTGCTACAATGGACTATCCGAATGTCAACTTGGAAGAGAGAAGTGATGAAGCAGATGCCGTTCGTGATTTAAGATATGCTTGTGGTATTGAAATAAATAGGATGGCTTTATTAATGCCAGAAACATTAAAATCTATTTTTCCACAATTAGAGGATGTTATAGCAAAGATTATGCCAAATTTGTCTTATCACGAGAAAATATCATTTAAATCATTTTTGCTTACAATTATTCTGAAATCTTCACTAGACAAAAAGGAAGAGAGGTTCGCAGCAATAGTTGATCCAGAATTGTCAGCATGGTCGGATAAGGCCACGGTTGTTGGCTTAAGTGATTTACCATGGTTTATGGAGAGGTTAGGTGTCGTTAAGATTGCCGAATATTTTCAAAAACGAGGGATTGATGAGAATAGTGATCTATTGACAATTCAAATAGATGATGAGGGCAAGCAATTAAAACAAAATTTAACTAAACATTGGCAATCTTTATTTCCAGTTCGTGCGACAAGGATGTTTATTCATTATTCCATGCAAAATATCAAGAAAGAAGAAGATTTTAAAATGATTCAAGAATTATGGAGACCAAGGATTGTACCAATTTTACCTTATATAATGAGATTACTGTATCAATTACAGTCATACCACGACCCAAATAATTGGAAGGAATTACCAAAGGTCGTTCAAAAATTCATTGAATATTCAACGGTAGAACGGTTTTGGGAAGCTGGTGCTTCGAATAAGTCAAAAGATGAATTTATTGACGAACATATGAAAGCGATGCAAACTTTGCGTGATTTTGCAGATTCAGTTGGACATATTGTAAGATATACTAGGGAATATGTTTTGTTAGTTATTAGTGGTATATCGTCATTGGGGTCAGTATTCTATGATGATGACAGCGCTCCGAAACTGTTAATAGACTCAATTGCTATTTACAAACCTGAATCTAATGCCATAAGTCCAGGTGTATCTACCCACGGATGGAAACATATTTTAAATGTTGCCATTAGACCCATATTAAGAAATTGTCCAGATTCATGCGTCCCTAAGTTTATGAAGACATTTTTACCTAACTTTTTTGAGACACTCGATATACTAATAACTGAAAAGTGGTCTACGCATATGCATGCAGATATGGATGTAGCGACTTCAGTAGATGAAGATGAGATGACAGATGAAATAATGGAAGAAAATCTATTACGCCAATTTACTTCTGTTACAGTACGTATTTTGATAGACTGTGTTGGACAGAGTGGCACCAGTTCTTCTAATTCTAAATCTAAAGTCAATTCACACCAACTTGCTATGAGAAAAATAATATTTGAAGATGTTTCTATTTTGGCTCCATTTTTGAAATTATTAAACCATTTGATGTCTGTTAAGGATGGTAAATGTTCATACAATTCTATATTAGTGATGAAAACATGCCTATCTGAAGTATTGATCAAAAATGGGCATGTTGATGAATTTTTCACTCATGAAGTCATGAAAAATCTGTTATTAAATATTCTTTGTAACAGTGCTTATAAGGATTCATTTGGAGAAGCATTGTATATATTTACGGTTTTATTCTTGACCCTAATTAAAGAATATGAGAGCACTACAGTTTTCTTATATGAGATTTCTAACGGATACAACATTTCCAATTTATATAATGAATTGCGAAATGTCGATAACTTTAAAGGCCAAAGAAGTTTAATGATTGAATACATTGAATGGGTTAAAAGTTCGTTAAATGTTAAAGATGAAGGAAATTTTAATCCTTCTGCTGAGGAAAGAAAGAGAAACGAAAAGAGAGAAGCTACGTTGCAAAAAGCTAATCAACGTTTAGTTAATAAAAATAAGGAAAGTGGGGATATGCTTGATGACCCAAATACAGAAGATTCCGCATTTGGGACATTATTTCAGTAAAAATTTTACTTAATTGTAATTATATATTTTTGATAATTTTTCCCTTTATAAGATTTTATTTTTACCCTAAATATTATAGACTAAAAACTGAATTTCCAGTCAGAAATTAATTTATACTCTTGACATGGCGAGAGCGATGTGTTTAAAAGTGTATTCTCTACAAGTGAACTTTGCATTAGTCCTTCATTAAATTTAGAAAACTTGTCATGATAAATAAATGCAAACACTATGTTCATACGTAACCATTAAAAATGAAAACATTTAATTGTTCATTTTTTAAGTACGACATAAACAAGATCAAAAATATTGTTAATGATATTAAAAGTCTACCAACCGTAGATAGGCCTATGGTTGTAAGTAAAACCAAGATCAAAACACCACATAAAAATTTTGTGAAAGCAGAAAAACGATCTCCTCTATCAAACAATTTATTTGAGAAGTATAATGATGGAGTATATAAATCTTCAGACCTCCAGAGGGCCAATAGATTTTTTAATACGACAAGTATCACCTTTGAGAAGAGCATCGTGAATTTTGAAGAGTTTATTGGTCCAGAACAAGAAATAGTAAATTCAATTCATAATTATAATAAAGTTAAAAATAATGTTGATCATTTAAAAACGTTGCCAGAAATTGCATTTTTAGGGAGTTCTAATGCTGGTAAATCCAGTCTATTGAATTCTCTGCTCACCAAGCAAAATAGATCTGGCATTGAATCTTTCGCTAGAACCTCGAAACTTCCCGGTTACACTAAATATCTGAATGCCTTTAATATTGGAAATAAATTTAGATTGATAGATACACCGGGCTATGGATATCATAGTACATTTTCACAAGGTGAACTAACTAGGAATTATTTAACTAATAGAAAAGAGATTGTACGTTGTTATATTTTAATACCAGCTAAAAAAACTCCTGGAGAGAATGATATAAGAATTATGAACTACATGAATAGTAATGGTATTCCATATGATATAGTGTTCACAAAAATGGATCAAATATCCGAATCTTCCAGATTGGAAAACTCAATTAAAGATATAATATACTTAAATTCAACTGTTAAACCGAATATATTTTTCATAAATTCGTTGACTAGTCCTATATGCACACATAGATATGGATTAGATAAGCTACGTATGTCAATATTGAATATTACAAATAATTAAAGCCGATAAGAACCCGGTATCATATTGAAACGTTGTTTTGTCATCTTAGTTATATAAATTCTTGAATATATTAATTTTCAAGAATGTCAGAAAATATAATACACAAATATGAATAACCAAAATTAATTAACTACAGTAAGACTTTAAATTTATCTTATCAGTGGTGTGTCTTCAGAATCTTCATTATCAGAATCTGAAAAGTCATCAAATTCGGATTCCTCATCATTTTCTGTTTCCTTCAAAATTTCAGCATAATTTAAAATGCTTTCCCAATTAGGTCTTAAGACATAATATGATTCAATAACGCCTATTATCAGCATACCTGATCCAATACCAATCCACAAGCCATATAGTTTCATATCAAACCAATAACTCAAAAATATACCAAAAGGTATAGCGAATAAATAATATGTAACTAAATTTACAATACTGCCCAATGCTTGCATTCCTTGACCTCTTAAACAAGATCCAGCAACAGCGTTCAAAGCGTCAAAAATTTGCACTGATCCTACTAATGGTAAAAGGTTACTAATTAACTCTATCACTTCGTCATCTTGTGAATATATTCTTGCTATTTGATTTCTAAAACATATCAAAATAAAGCAATTTGTTAAACCGGCTATCTGTGATAAGGCTAAACCAACCTGTGATGATATGTAAGCACATTTTGTAAGTTTTGCCCCAATAAAATTAGCAATTCTTGTCGAAGTGGCGATTCCTATTGCAAATGGTACCATGTAAAGTAAAGCAGCCATTGTCGAGACGGCAGATTGTGCTGCCAAGTAGCTTGAGCCAAAGTATGAACTAAATAATGTCAGAATTTCATAAGATAATTCCTCGGCTTCCAACATAATTATACCCGAAAAAGCAAGTTGGGCCAAATCTTTCCAGTGTGTAAAAGCTTTCTTGGAAAATCCACCCCAGCATTTTATCCCATCGATATATATCACATAAAGAATTAGCAATATAAACATTAACCAAAAATTAATTACAATTGCAACAGCGGATCCTATAAATCCAAGTCCAATATATTTATTCCAAACCAAAAGATAGCTCATAAGTATATTTAGTGGAGCACAGATCATCAGGACATAAATTCCAGCATCAAAAATACCTTGTGCTTGTAAAAAACGTTTCAAGTTTTCAAATCCAATATAGGCTGGAGTACCGAATATTAATACTTTCAGAAACTTAGAAGTTAACTCTACCAATTCTTTTTCAGGAACAATTAATCCCAAGAAATATTCTGAGTAATACCATAAAAGTGCAAATGGTATATATAATACCAAAGAAAATACAATACATCTTTGCATATGAATACCAACACTCTTATGTTTGCCAGCACCGTATGCTTGAGGACATAAAGTATCTAAGCTTGTAGATATTCCTTCAAATACAGCCAGAGTAATATTAGAGGTCATCGATCCCAGAGACACAGAGGCAAGTTCTCTTTTACCTAAATGAGCAACTGTTATTGCACACACCATAGGAAAAATTTGTTCCAATAGAAATGTAAATATTAAAGGAAATGAAAATGAACTTAAAACAAATAGCTCCGAAGTATAAGTAACATCATCTGGATTTGTCTCTTCATATATTTCAGGTTGAGTACCATAAAACTCCTGATATACAGCGGGAATTGATCCCTTGCTACTAATAGTTACAAATGATGACCTTCTGTTTGGTTTGTGTAAAGCATTCGGAAGTTGTGAATCTTTCCTATTTTTATATGCATAAAGTTGTTTCATAAAGTCATCATATTCGGACTCTCTATTTGATCCGGCTTCAAGAGATGTCAAAGCAGCTTGGTCTTCAATATCAGAATTGGCAACAAACGAAAATCTAAAATCAGTATCAATATTGCTCCTATCGGTGTCTGATAAATAATCAGTGACATCTGAAATACGTGACGGAAGAGAAATTGTTCTACTTAACTCGTCACCATCATAGAAGTGTGCTTCTTCATTACCATCTTCTTCAATAATATCGCCAAGATAGGGGTGAAGACCTGATTCACGAATCGAAGTAGAATAGTCTTCCCCTAATGAATAGTAACTTCGTTGGTCTTCTAATCTGTTTCTCTTTTTACGATACTTCCTAACTAATACATTGTTTTTGTTTGGTGGAAAAAATCCTAAAGATATTCTTCTGTGGGTATTCCCAATACCCAATCCATTTGTTCGTAAATTTGAATGTACATTTGAAATTGATTTGGTTAGTATATTTACCATAATATAAAAATCACTATCTAATAAATATTTTTTGTTATAAATAGAGGAATCTAAATTTTTTAAAAATCATTAATACATGGTGGTTTTTATATGAATTAAATTATATATTTACCAAAATTTACTTATACTTTGTATTCAATTTTATAAAATAATATTAGTAAGAATATATATATATATCTAAATATTAGCTGTTGAACTTTTGTAGTCGCTTTATTAAACCTTATAATTTTATTTCAGCAATATAGTACAAATACACCTTTAAAATAATAAAAGCGAGAAAAACTGAGGCAATAAAATACATAATGATAGTTTTCAAAATACAAAAAGACTACTATAATGGAGAGTTCTTGGAGAGTTAACATAATAGATTCATGAGCAAGATAGTAAACAGATGAAGCTTAACAGTCACATAACATATTTAAAAATTAAAATAAATTAATGATTAAGTTAATATAGTTGTGTTGTTTTGTTTATATAACTTCACTAAATGTATACAGTACACAAAGCTAGGTTCTCGTTTAAAACAACCCTAAGTGATTTTTTTTTGCTTTATTTAAAATAAATGATATTCAATTGTAAGAAGGTGAGTTTTGGAATGTAGCCATTTATATTAATCTTTTTACTTAATTTTAATCTTAATAGAACACTCTTAAAATAAATTTTAGTGATTAGAAATCGGCTTATGCTTCAGATTTTTTCTTGTTAATGTTATACCAGTGCTTTTTATTTTCAGTATTTTCATTGATTCCATTAGTGTCACTTTCTTCTACTTTCTTTCCTGGAAATATCTTATACCATGGTCTCTTATCTTCTTTTAATTTATTGACATCATAACTGAGTTCTCTTCTAGAAGCAGGGACCCAAGAAGAAGATTTCCATGGTAGCACTTTTTCTTCGTACATTTCATTGACCTCTTCTAACGTTAGTCCTTTAGTTTCTGGCACTACAAAAAACACAAAGAAGTAAGCAAACACCATACAGCCCATAAATACATAACCATAATAAAAGTTAATAGCAGAAGTTATGAATGGTGTAAAAAATGAAATTAAAAATCCCCACATCCAATTACATGCATTTGCGATAGCAATTGCCTTACCTCTTACTCTTAATGGATACGTTTCAGAAACAATAACGTAAGCAATTGGAGCCCAAGTTGTAGCAAAACAAAAAATGAAGAAGCATGCAAAAACAATCATACAATTACCAGCACCTTTGGAAGTTGGTTGACTCATACCGTTGGGATATAGTCTTGTAACGCCCACACTTGCATAAACAACATAACAACAAACCATACCAACGCAACCCCATAATAAACAATTACGACGTCCATAGCGGTCCACTACATAAAGTGCAACAAAAGTTGAGGCAAAATTGACTACACCCAACACAATTGCAGTTTCAAACGAATCACTTAAACCAACAGCTTGAAAAATTGTTGTACCATAGTAGAAAAAGTAATTTGCCCCTGTCAATTGTTGTAAAGATTGAATTATCATACCGATCACAGTTCTTCTGAACATCTGTGGTCTGCCAGTTATCAATTCAGCCCAACCAGCTTTTCCAGCAGCCTTCTCAGCTTCTATAGCAGCTTCGTATTTTTCCAATTCTATAAGTACTAAACTTGAATCAACAGTTGTCTTATTAGTTTTGGCAAGGGCACGTTTGGCTTCCTCTATTTTATTAGTTTCCACTAAGAAACGAGGTGATTCAGGAACAAAGGAAACACCTAAAATCATAAAAATGGCCCACGCAAAACTCAAACCCAATGGAACACGCCATTGAACTGAATTAGAATAAGTTTTAGTACCAAAATTGGTACAATAACCAAGAAAAATCCCAGCAGTAATCATAAGTTGGTAGCATGAAACTAAGGTACCTCTTAATTGTTTTGGAGATACCTCAGATATTAACATTGGTGATAACACAGATATACCACCAACTCCAAGACCTGATATAATTCTTCCAATAAAATATTGATACCATTTGTCAATTGAAGCAATTTGGATCACTATTCCTATTGTATATACAGTCACAACAAAATATAAACCAACCTTACGACCATATACGTCACCTACTTTTGATAGCAGGATACCACCAATAGCACAGCCTACATTAAAAATTGAAACGACTAAACCTGTTCTTACATTTGATAAATAAGAAGTTCCATCAGATCTGGTTTGGCCAAACCTTCGAATAAAATCTGTTTGTCTGACAAAACCAGAAATCGTACCAGTATCCCAGCCAAAAATAAACCCCCCAAACGCAACCATAATACAACAGATTGCAACAAAAGTTAAATCTTTCTTTGGTTTATTTTTCAATTGAGCGTCAGCCTCTTTTTCCATTTCAACTAATTCATCTTTCTCGCCAGGTTCATTAAAGACACTTCCTTCTTCTAAATTGGAACCAGCAGATTTCCCAGCCATGGCAGAGTGGCCAGCAGTTGATTGGGTATGTGCAGTTTCAAATTCAGAACTTTGATGAGTTGTAACTCGTGGAAATTGGGCGTTTAATACCTGACTTGTGGGAGGTTCAACATCAGCTTCATTTGTGACATTATTATTTTGAAAAGCAGTATCTTCAGGTGCGACAGAAGACATAGCAAAGTAAGTAATTTTTTTAGCCTTTTTCTTGTAATTAGCAAAATATAAGATTATTAATATATGAACCTTTTAGTTTTTCAGCAACTATGTATGATATTAATAATAACTTATTTTGATTGTTTTAAGCGTTATATGTTTTAATTTGAAACGAAATTTGATTCAATGATCTCTTGTTTATATAATAAAATAATGATTGATGATCAGAATTAGAAATAGCGTGTTATTATTTAACTATGAGAAAACTTTAACGAAGTGTTATTACTCAACAGATATATTATCAGTAAACCTTTGTTTGAAACCTTAATGCAAAAACAACAAAAATTAAAGCAAACCACTTTAAGTATCATTTTAGTGACACAATTATCACACTGTAAAATATATTTCTAGGGAGGATACGGGATTGTGTGTGACGCTTTATCGACACCGCATTATCGTTTGTTGAAGAAATGTACCTCTAATCGCGTCTCAATTAATAAAATAGCTAAAATTAAAAGTTCGGTAGATTTTGACTACATTTAATATTGAACTACATACAGTAAAAGATATGTTACAAATATTACTTCATTTCAACTTAAGCTCCTTGTTATGCCTCCAATTTTGTGTAATTTGGTGGCATGAAAAGCATATTAATTATTACAATGTGTAACTATTCCAATCTCACGAGGTGCTACCGGCTTCTGAACGTCAGTCTAAAATAATGAATAATAGGAGCTAACTGAATACAAAGGAAGGAATGAAGGTATGATATTAAATAATCATTGAGTATGGATACGGTAAAAATATTATTTATTAGACACTAGTTTTAACTTATATAAAATTTAAACGTCATTGATAATTATCTATTTTACTGTGTTAACTCGATGTTACAAAGGATGTTTTCACAGTGTATGTATGAGGGATGCATAAATAGAACATATATAATGTCATATTTTTGTAAATTGGTATTTATGCTATAAAATTATGTATTCAATGTTGCAATAAAATGGTTGTAAATATATATATATATATAAAGATCTTAATATCAGCCAATAATTTCTATAATATGCAATATTGTTTAAAAAAAAAAATGAACATATAAAATTAGAAAATGATATTAGAAAATTCTCAAAGTGTAATTAATTCAAGAAATTAATTTTCATTGTATGATTCCTCAGTAACATCGTCTGACTCAGATATAAATGTAACTTCCATCCAACCTAAGCCTTTGTATTTTTTATCTTTTATTGTTAATGAACAATCATCATGATTAACATATTGATATATGTATGGCTTAGTTCCGGCAATACCAGAAACAATATTCTTAACAAACTGAGGGATTTCATTCATAACATCAACTCTTTCAACTAAATTTACTAATTTTGATTCATACACAGCGCTAAATTTATCAGCATCTGTTAACTCATCTTTAGCAACTTTTTCATCAGAAACATGAGATTTTATACCATTAAAATGAACTTCAATGTTTTTTGGAACCTTCCAACCTATCTCATCGATTTCACCATTAAGATGCTTGTAATCATTATCTATTGTAACTGCCAATATATCATCTTTGGAGGTGACAATACCGATAGATATTTTCGTATTTGCATAAGATTTTGGAGTTGTGAATTCAATTAAAATAGCAGAAGCATCTTCAGAATGGAAATTCAAGAAATTCCAAGCCTTTGCAGCATGATGTGGTTTCATACCTTGAATTGCCATAATGAATAGAGAAAATACCTTCTCTCCTTTAGCAAATTCAATTTTTAAATCTTCTTTCTGAATACTCTCAGAATCATCGGTTTCAGTTTCAGATTCTTTGTCATCTTCATTTGTTTCGGGACTGTCATTCTCATTTGGTGAGTTAACTTCGATTGGTACTTTTAAATCTATAGTACCAGTTACGGAATTTCTTGGCCAAAACACGTGTCTCATAATACCCCAAGGTTCTTCGATATTATCACCATAGTAAGTTGTTGGATTATCACCTACTTTAACACCAGGTACTAATCTAGTAAATGTCAAATCTATCTTTGATTCTTCATTAACAGATGAAACAAAATGATATTGTGTGTTTTCTTCATTTAACTCTAATGATAAGTTGTCAGCATAAAAGTTGGCACCTTCGATTCTAAAATTATCTAATTTAGTTGATGTCCATAGATTCAATTTTTCAGGATTCTTTGAATTATAGATTCTGAAGGTGAATTGAGCTTGAGTAATGTAACCAATAATATTGGAATGAATGATTTGAGCGAAACCCAAGACACCGGTTTCGAGGTTACTGAAATAGAATGTTGCAGTTTCTACATTAGTATGGTCTGGATTGACCCAAGCGACATCTTCACTCGATAATTCAACATAAGGTTGTCTTTTTTCTTCAACAACTCTTTCAGTAGCTGGGTGGATGTATTCTTTACCGTATTCTGGTTCTGCAATACCGGTAACAGCAGATAAACCACCTTGAATCCACTTAAACATCTCTGATCTTAGTTTAGTTTGATATTTATATATTTATAACGTTGAACCTCTTTTGCGCTTCCTGTTGCAAATGAACCGTTTTATTCAAAAGTCTGTTAATATTATATTAAAAAGATAGCTAATAAAAAACAATATAATATAATAAAATGAGCAACTTTGGCTTATATATTCTAACTCTTCTAATATAATCTAAATGAAGTTGAGCACTTGGCAAAATAAGAGAGACTGATTCAAAGCAGTTCAAGACAACAGTTATTGGATGAAAAATATCATCAAAATTACCGTGACAAATTATTTTAGGACAAGATTTCATAACCAAAAGTTGCTTATCCAGTATATATTAGTATAAATTTCTAACTGTAAGATATCAAATCAAATACTATTCACTTCATCTCATCAGTTACATTACAAAGAGTAAACAAAAAATCAACAATTTCAAAATGAAAAATATCGAGATGTATAAAAAGAAACGACAATTCAAATATTTCACAAATATGTTCATCACACAGTAATTACCTAGCAAATTCCAATGAAAAAGAAAAGAAAAATAAACACGAAGAAAACTTTCATGCATTATAAAAATAAAGTTTGTAAATAAAATTTCACTTGGTGTCACTGTTCTTTTACTTTAGTTTCATTAACAGAATTCCAGTAATGGAACGAACAACAAATGTTGGAAAGTGAAAAATTTTACAAGTAACTGAACTATTTGCTTCAATTACGATTAAAAATTTTAGTTTAGTGATGTGCTTACTGTGAATTTATTTGATGATTAAGTTTATTTAAATAGACTATATCAACTTTAAGAATGGATGATATGACAGTGAATTTTTTCCATTGGTATTAGCTTAATTCATTCATCAAATATTCTGTTTCTGCATCTTTTTCTAATATATGAGTCTGTGTGAAGGTAGAATGTTACATTTGGTCAACAAATTGTATTCAATTATAAATTGTATTCTTATAGCATATATATTAAATATTTAGAAAGGTTGTATTTCATAATTCATTGATTTAACTTTATTTTCTAAAAAACTTTATTGTTCTATTCTTTTCTGGTTTGGCTTGATTGTAATATTTTAAAACTTCATTACGAGATGCAGGACAGCCATCAATAAAAGTACTTGATCCCAGACCAGCTGTGGTATATCCATTTTTTTTCTTGACATTTGTTTTTGCATCGAAATAACAGATCGATGAAGAGCTTGAATTGTTGGAATTGCAATAAAACGAATTATATGTATATTTCTGCTCTTCCGTAGACGAATTTTTTTCATTTTCATATAAGAATCTGGGACGATAGTATAAATCTTGTTTACTGTCAACTAGATTTCTAATACTGAAATTTCCAAATGAATTATTTGCTCCATCAGGTGGAAATGCAAATATTGGTGCTAACTTGAAATTTCGATTATTGTAAGCAGACACTGCATCAAATGGACCTTCATGATGGAAATATCTCCCATAAGTTGCACTAACGTCCAATTCATCGATCTTGTCATATTTTTCTGGCTTTAATTTCATCTTGTCATTGGGAAGAACCTTTTCATTGATCAATCCTTCTTCAAATGTAGAAAATGATTCGGACCTCCTAGGTCTCCTCTGTCTTGTATTTATCTTTTCGTCTGTTCTCTTTAAGTTGGTCTTGTGATGATAAGCTCTATATTGAGTTTTATTAATATCTTTCAATCTATTACCACGTTCTAAATGATGGTCTTTATTATGTGACTTCCTCTTGTTTTGCATCGTCATTTTAGTAGAATTACTGTCATCTATGTTACGTATCATTTTGAGTCTCTTATTCTCATTTGAATTATTTTCTCTGAAAGGTGTGACTTCTTTTATATTAGTCAAGTCATTCAATGACTTGGAATTTTTTGAGTAACTAGAACTCGTAACACTAACATATGAACTCATATCTGAAATATTTAATTTTTATATTGTTTTTTTTTACTGTTGCAGTGACTAACTACGTCACTTAAAAATACAACATAAATAACAAAAAATAATTATCGTAGCAATTTCAAAAGCTCAATATACTGTTAATAATTTAAACTAAAATAAGGAATTTATATAAGTATATATACAACTTTTATGATTAAGTTCAATAAAACCAATGATACGAATCACTTAACTAATTTTTGTTTAATTCTTTGAGTTGAATAGTAGACTAATTCTATTTTTAGAAATTAAATAGCATTAATTTATTGATAAAATCAAATCAAATACAATTGCTACTAGCCATAATACTGTCATTCTTAGGCAGCATTTTTAAATTATAAGACTTTACATACATATTAAAAAATAACAATATGTTTAAGTTAAAGGTACGGTATACCTATGTATCTTCAAAAATTTAACATTAGCAATCTTTTGTAATTAAGAATCTATTTTTATGTCATGTTTAATTATGTCAAATTTCATTTTACACTTGACTATGCATTTTGAGGATTACGACTTAAATTTGTCCTCTTGTTATTTTTTAAGCCTAATTTTATGCTAATGCGAAGTGCATGCAATTGCATCAGCCTCAAAATCTGTTTTATTGAAGCCTACAAAAGAAGTATTTGCAAGTGTATATAAAATTTTAAGCTAGTAATATTATTCTGATATATCAATAGAAATAATGATTTTTGGCCTCTTAATATTAAGTAGTAACATTATGAAAATTTAGGTACTGTGTTTTATAATAATATGGTTTGATTTTTAATTAATATGTATATCTATAAAATACTCTATAATCAGAACATATTGGTGTCTCTTTTATTTTAAAATTGAACAAATTTTTGATGTGTAACATCAAATTCTTCGTTCGCGGTGGATTTAATAAATTGTTTGTTTTGTACATTTTTATTTGAATTGCTATCGATGGATGCTAAGAATTCATTCAATGAATCGATTTTACTACGAGAATAATCTTCCACAAGTAATGTTGAAATGACATTTGAATAGTAAGGGTCCACTTGGGGTCTTAGTGGTACTAATGGGATAGTTGTCTTGTTGACAATCTGTGCCCAGTATTGTAAGGTGTTTGCAACCTTCTTGTTTATTTTAGTTTCAGTCGATACTAATTTATTGTCTGGCAACTTAATTTGATCGATTGATATATGAACTGGCACACCTAATAAATCTTCTAATAATGATCTATTGGTGTTTTCATTAAACCAAAGATAAACAATTTCACCATTAAATATTAAATACGCACCACCGTTTACGATTTGTGTTACACTGTTTCTTACAGTTAGATTCTCTAAAGAATTCACAGATACCCTTAGTAATTGGTAGTTGGCATCATAGAATGACAAATCACCACCTGCTAAGGGAATATGTAATGGAATTATTTGCGGGTAAAGTTTGTATGAAAGTTCACTTTGGTTAAAATAAAAGAATTTATAATAATCACTAATACGGTCATTATTAAACATCTTTTGAATTTTATTCTTCATGAACTTCGATTTCTGAAAACCTAACATTAAAGTTGGTAAAGTCTTCAAAGTATCCGTTAATACAAATCTTTTGTAGGTATTTCCACTAATCAATGCCTTGTATTGGGCTGCAATTGACGTCAGATCTTCTAAAATGTATTTTTGAGTAGTTGAGAAATCTAAAGTTTGAATATTTGATAATAGCTTGCGGATCATTAGGCGCATGATAACATTTTGGTTCGAATACTTGAAAACAACATTTAAACTTGAAGTACAGGTAGTTCTTGTATTAATTACACGCACTTTTCTTGAACCATTAATATCTGTGTAGAGTAAAGCAGATTGTATAAAGATATTTGAATCTTTTTTTAACTTATCAGTGTACTTCAACAGAACGTCGAAAATAGTATTGGAAGTAACTACTGAGATGGAAGGATCATTATCAGAGTTATTATTAGATTCACAGTAATACTTCTGAACTGATAACCCATTTGATGTACGAACTTTTAACTGTGCCTGGTAACCCTTGATGATGGATATATTATGGATCATATCGTCATTTAACATTGAATGGCAACGTTCATAAGTAAAGCTACCATAATATTTTACAACACCAAATGAAGCTAGTGATGTATAACCAATATTAGAAAGATGAACAAATGCTTGAGAAGTGACGTATAAGTCTTGTGAAATAAACGACTTGTTAAGGGAAGAAGCAAGATTTTTGTAAAAGGGCATATCAGGTTTTAGGGATTTTTTACATGTTTCATCATTCAACCCATTAAAATTACCTGGACCTAAAGTTGGTTGGTATCCCAATTGAGATATTATCTTACCACCTTGGCCACCAGTGAAAGTATCAAATGCTAACTTTGCTGCTTCAATAGCAGCACCATAACAGTTCTCATAAGAATGGAAATCCTTTTCCAACTCGATTGAAAGAGCAATTTGATCCAAAACTACATCAATAATATTTTGTGATTCCTTTGGTGAGGCAAAAAAATATCTATTGAATGGAATAAAGCAGTCATCAATTTCAGAAACGATATATTCGCGACATTTGGTGGCTGTTGGATCTAGTTCATAAAATTTTAAGTTTTTGTCATAAGCCATAATAGCTACTTTACATTTTGGTTGATTTTCTCTAATGAAATTAATAGAGTTTTTCACTGAATGGATGAAAGATAAACTACCGCCATTTTCAATGGAATTAATAGACACGTCAATCATAAAAAGATAATGCAATGGCAACGCTTCCACGTCTGGAATTACGTTATATGAAGCAGGGACCTCATAATCAACACACCCTTTAAATAATTCAGGTCGTATAGCGTAATCACTTCTTCTGCCATCGGGTCCCATTGGTACTATAAGTTCATTTGGTAATCTCATTTTAACGTTACAGATGTTACATATAACTGAGGAGTCATATGTGAATTGGAAGTTTGGATTTAAGTATGCTCTACATCTTCTACATCTAAAAGGACCTGATTCGTTGCTTTCAATAACTACAGCAGGATCTATTGAGGCGTTAGTAGATTTTATCAATGAAATCTCTTCGGAAGGAATTGTATTGGCAAAATGTTGAATTGTTAAACCAAGTGGTAATTTAGAAGAGTCTCTTACACTTTCATCCACTGGCACATTATACAAAGACAATGCTAGAAACCTTGGATCGCAATTACTGTCTTGTTGATGTGAATAAAATTGAGTTGTGGGTAGAGGAGGAATTTTAGTGGAAGTACCATCGTATGTTCTTGTTAGATATACTAATTGATCCTCCCATCTTTGTGTTGGTAAAACTGCAGACATATCATGAATTGTCAAAGATTCAAAATCAACTTGTGGATATGGTGAGTTATATGAATCTTGCAATTTAGATTTGCTTGGCGATAACATTGACACTGGAGTCTCGATTGGTGGAGCACTGAATTGTTTTGGTGTAAACGATTGCATGACATCACCTACTAAGGTTGGAGTACCCGATAGGTTTGAATTAAATGATCCATGGATGTTATGATACATATCCAGCTGTTGAGCATTTCTGTCTTGTTGAAAGGATAAATCAACATCAGTTGTTTGTCCTTGGGTGAATTGAGAGTTCATTCCTGGATATGCAGTTGTAGGGAAATTGTGAAACGCCCTCGCTTGTTTTCTGTTTCTACGATGATCATATCTTACACCAGCATCATTTCCTAAGGTCCTAACTCCATTTATTATGCTCTCCATGATTTAAAGCTATTAGATGGCCACTAAGTAAAGAATAATAATATTGACAGTTATTTGTAATGATATTGTTTCTATTATAATTGTATCATAGAATAAAAATCACTAAATCACAAAAATTGAGTTTTACTTGATAGCAGATTAAATACGAAATTCGAAAAAAAAAAACTTGATGTGGGGAAATTGAATATAACAAATGTGTTCAGTTCTTATTTTTGTTAACAAGGTTATAAAAAAAAATAAAGTAAGCAGTATGATATCAATCCTATATGGCAAGTTTCTTAATAATTATAACTTCAATAAATACACAAAACTGTACCTCTAATATGTTAAATTTCACTATCTTTGACTTTAAATATATATATTATATATATATTATAAATTTTCAAAGTGTGCATGTTGATATTTCGTTAAGAATTTCCCAGATTTAATTTATATTACTTGTGTGCTGCAGCCATTTTCGTTTCGAAAAGGAAAAACAAAAAAGAAAAAGAAAAAAAAAAAGAAAAAAAAAATAAAGAGAATAAATAATACGCTACCCTACGCTACTTTCTGACATCAGGCAGATTGGACCCATAGTCTTCGAATTGAAAAATATTGAAAAGTATCAAGAGAACAGATATCTAATGTTGTAACATGCATGCATACATAGTGTGAAAGACACGACCTTTCTCTAAAGACTTTTGGCAAGGGTAATATACAGATACATATTATATAATATATATAATATATAATAATTTGAGAAGCAAACCTATAATAAAAAATACATTTTTGTAATCTACCTGTTTGCAACCGAAATACAAAAAAAAAAACCCAAAGAATTATTAAAGCATTTTTTTTCCACTATAGATACTCTCTTCAGATCGCATATTCTTCTAGTAATCTTTGTGTTTGTTTGATTCCAAACTTAATCATATTGTGGAAATGTAACACCGGGTACAAGAATTTGTCCATAACATTTACTAAACTAGTAAAACCGTACACCTGTAGATATGAGTACTCAGTGATATCCCACTAAGAGATGAAGAAATCTTTGAATAATAGAATTGGGTTAGTGTGAATTTGTATATATAATTAGGTGTACGCATGAACACACGTATATATAAGATGCAAAATGGGATTCAAAATTTCGTTGCCCAAATATATGTAGGAGTCGCATGTATACGTACGCTATTCTTCTGAGTGAACACAGTGTTGTGTTTATGTTGTTGTTTCTGTTTTTTTTTGGAAAATCCAATATTGTTTATGAGAACACCATTCTGATAAATAAACAAACGATTATAGAACCAATGCATAAACTAATATGTTATTTATGAATCCAAATCAATAAGTTATAGAAAACAAACGTATGCTCGCTTCTTAATTTCAATAAGAATCAATTACAATTCAAGACTACACTCATTTTGTTGTTAATATATGTGTGGGTATTTAAAAGAAACCCCCCCATTCATGAAATATCAAAATGTTACGAAATTGATTAAATGAGAAAAAAAATGGACAAATTCAACATTCTTATTCTATATCTTAAGTCCTTATTTAATTTGTCTTTGTTTCTTTATATATGTGCAATTTCTATTTCAAGAAAAGTTCCATCGAAAAAAAATTTTAAAATATGCACTGAAGGGTACGTACAATACACTTTATTATAGCTTGCTCTAAAAATTATGTTTTATTTTTCGAACAGGACAAATTTTGAAATCTCAGACAGTGTCCTGTAGCATGCACGTTGTGAAATTCTTTTGTCCCAATTAATTTTGAAATTATTCAGAGAGGAGAAGGGTAAGTGTGTGTCCTCAGACTGGTTGGCAGGGGTAGCTCTTGGGGATTAAATAATTTTATTTATGTATGATTATATAGATTCAAAATAACTATTGAGACATTTTTTTTAAAAAGAAAAAAACATAAACTGTGAGAGAAAGTGTAGTAGGAAAGAGGTTATTTTAAAATAGGAAAAAAAAAAGAAAAGAAAGATGGACATTTTACGATTGCAATTTTTTTTAAAATATATGAAAGGTTATAATAATATCTTAACATATATATCTATTTCAATTTTATAATGACAGTTAATAATATTAGTTTAATAACGATGCCTATCTGTTTTTGAACATATTAAATATTACTATTTAATCGATTATTTAATTGAATATATGAACCTATTGAAAAATATTTTGTACATATCACACTTGAACATATCAAAATTTTTCCTTAGTTATTCCCTTGTTCAAAATGAGATTGGCTCGATCTAAACATGTTAAGATTAATAATGTTGTAATGTGTTGTTGTTGTTCTTTTTTGAAAAAATAACATAAGATGAGAGGGGTTACTTATGATACTAGTAGGGCATCCATTCGTTGTAAAGGTCTTTTTACTCAATTAAGTTATTTGATTGTTATTAAGGTTACTACCATCTTTCTAAGAATAATAAGATCATTATATATATATATAATTAGGTAATTGATTTGTTTTTCCGATTGGTCTTGTCTAATTTCGAGGACATGTATTAACTGGTCCTTGCCGTTTATAAAAAAAACCTAGTGCCATCCAGTTACTCAAGAGTACTGAAATATCATGATATTTAACAACGACGTTTAAAGTATATTGCTCTTGTTTTAAAATATTAATCACTTGTTAGGAGACAAACAGTTTTAAACAGTTTCACCTAATAATTTTGAAGTCGTACTATTAGAAAATTGTTGGATTTTCTTGTTCCCTATGATGAGCAGATTAATAGATTCATGGGTATTTTTTTTTGAAAATGTAATGAACTTTTTATTTTCCTCACATAAAAAATATGGTCCCAGAATCATATTAAGAATTACTTTTGCCATTTATTTGACATAGTTTAAGACATGCGGATAATTTATCAAAAAGCTTAATTATAAAAAATGAGGTACAAATAATTCGAATAATAATATGATACAAAAAGAACTCATGATACATTAGAAGAACGTTTCTAATTAATAAGTTTTTAATATTGTTATGTATTGGCTTTAAAATGTTATTTATCTATTTTATTTACTATCTTCTTTTCGCTTTCAATTTCTCCTTCTATAGCTTGCAGTTCTCTAGTTTCTTTGTTAGCTTCAGGTTTACTAACCTTCAAGCTATCCGGACTCTCTTTATTTTCCACAACAGTATCCTCTTTGTTTGGATTCCATTGTTTAATTCCATTAAAAATTTGTTGAATAATGAATATAGCTAAAACTGTTATGATAATTTTCAATGTTGTTATATTTTTGTCGATAAACTCTTTGTCAAAAACAGAAGTATATTTGTCGGTCATTTTCTCGAATTTTGGATTATAAGTGTGGACAGTTGGTGGAACTTCAAATTTTCTATTATCTTTGTTAATTCCTCCTTTATAAAAATTAGTACCTTTAAAAATATCGGAGAATATACGGACTGGCGCCACATTATCATATGTTGATATTAACATTGGCTCTAAGGAAGTATATAAAACAGCATAATATGGCGATGGTATTTTACCAATGATAGACCTGAAGACTTTATCGTTATGATATAATTGATTGGACCTCAAATTAGGATCCTCTTCTGTATTTTCCGGTAACTGAGGTAAATCGATCCAAATAATTCTCTTTGCAGAATCTGTGTAAGGTTCAAAAGCATAATCATCATCACCGGTGATATGAATAAAGTTCTTGATATTACATATATCTTGTAGATCCTGTTTGAATGATTCAAAATTGGATTTATCTAATAGCTCTACTTTTTCAAATCTGAATGCAGTTGAGCTTTGGAAGATATAGTTCTTTAAACTAATAAAGCTGTTTGAGTAATTTGGAAAATCAGATCGTCTTAATCCTGGTTGATTTATTAGAAAGAATGAATCAAAATTACAAGAATCGATAATATCGCCAACTAAATCATTTAATTGATCCTTAGAGAAAGTATTTATGTGATTATGTTTTTCAGGAAGATTCGGAAGGTCTAGAATTAATTTATTTGTAAACAATAGGAGAGGTACATTGGTTTGGGCTATGAAGTCTTGAGCAGCTAGAATCAGACCAAAAAATAAGAATATCAAAAATGGTAAACTTATTTGACTCAAAATTGGTAAAAACATAGTCAAATCACTTAATGGCACAAAATTTTGTTTTGCTAAACTGAATATTGAACTTAATATTCAACATTAATTGAAATTTGGATATATATTAAACCTTTGAAACTTCTTGATCTTAAACTCAAAAATTTGGTATTCAAATTTTATATCTTCGATCGTTAAAATATTATTAAGGCACAGCGCGACTGATACTAAAATATCAATTGAAGGTTAATGGTTACAGCAATTCCCAATTGGTGAATTATCTGAAACAGGAAATTGATTCCACAAATAAGTTAACTATAGTTATAAGACAAAATGTTATTTCATTTTGTAATTAAAATTTTAAATGCCAAAAACACATCCTATTTGATAATACAATACTTGAGAAATCATTAAATTTAGATACAAATAATGTTTTGTTCAAAATTAATCAATTTAACCAGATTTCTTTTCTATATTCCTTCATAAAATATATTGTAGTAAGATTATCCATGAATTTTTGTCTCATATTATTATTTACATACATTAAATATTAAAAATTAACTTTTAATAACTTATTTACATCTTTTAAAATTTCAGACTGAAAGAATTTATAATCTTCTAAATAATTTTCTTCCACTAATACTTCGTCTGAATTTGAAGAATAATCTTCAGTTAATTTATCAAGAAGACTCATGTCAAAATTTTTCGGCAGCTCCCAGTTGTTATCAATAACATGCTTTACCAATTTTAAATGTTTCACTTCAAATTGTGCATTCAATATCCTTTTATACCACAAATATGCAATTTCCTTATTACCTATTTTTAAATTTCGCAATACCATATCAATACAAAACTTCAAGTCTATTGGTATATTCCATTTCTGCAAAGTCTCTATCAATATTTCTGTGTCACGAAGAGATATTGCTGGATTATTATATAAAACCAAAGAAAAAACAGAACTACTTCTATGCCTCAACATTTTCCCTTTAAAATCTCCGTTATAAAAATCCATCAACATCTGATAAGCAAGCTTATGATCATTTAAAGTATATCTAATTTGATACAAAAAGTGGAAAAGAACCGAAGGACCAGTTCTCCAATAGTTTTCTTTTTCCTTTAATTTTAACATAGTGCCTTTATATTTTGAGTAAAGATCAGATATAACATTTTTTAATTCCTCAGGTTTTAAAATTTTCGAATTCACCGTTAAAACAACTAAATAAATCAAAGATAAAATATGAGGCGATGGGACTGTTGATACAGAAAGCGTCTTTGGAACGACATTTTCTAATTTCAGTGCTTCATTCATTAATTCATCATATCTAACAGATTTTACTTCATTATGCAAAATATAGTTCCATAATCCCAACTCATTTAATAGTTTTAGAGTATTTTTTGACTTATAAGATGATATTACATAGTTCAAAAGAAGTTTTGGATCATAAAACTGCCCTATAGATTTTAAAAGTCTTCCTAATAATAACTTCTTGAAATGAATGTTCTGAATTAATGATTTCTCTGGTAATAAAGATAACACTTGCAGCATTTCTTCTTGTAAACCAGCTTCCCCCAATATTTTTACCAACAGTCCAAACGACGTTTGTGTTTCCCTTTTAATAGATTCAACAAGAATTGAATTATCGGAAGAAACATCCTCAATTTCCTTAAAAATATGCTGGAATCTGCTTACATTTATCAAAAACGTTTCCATGAAAATAGGTACATTTTTTGTAGTTGCTAGGTAGTATAATAAAGAGTTACTAAACTGGATATAATAGAGATTGGTTTTCAACAAATAATTATCTTCTTCTTTATTTATGTGGTTTGAAATACCTTCTATTTTTTTCAATAAAATTGAAAAATAATCATCAATATATCTTAAATCTTTAGTCCGAATTTTTGTATTGATAATCATAATCATCGTCCTTATATCATACGATTGCTTAAATCTATGCCATTTTTCTTTTTTCTGTGATTCATCTGTAATGAATAATTGAAAAGATGCTAAATTTCTTTCAGATTCTGAACCGTTTAGAAGTCTCCGACAAAAATATGTGATATATTTACAAGATTTTAATGAAACATTATTCTGTATCAAAAAAGAGTAGTGTTGAAATGATTCTGTCCTCTTTAAATGAATCCAAAACCATTCATGCATTATCGATGGCATCTTCACTCCTAAATTGTAAGATTCTAAAGGGTGTAAATTATTGACTAATTCAATTAATTGATAGAGCTGTTCTTTTTTTTCGTTAATTTCTAGTTCATTATTATTTAAAACATTTTTTGTCAAATCTTCTACCAGCATATCAAACTTCTGTCCAGTATATCGATATAAAATTAATTGCATTTTTGATTTATTCTTTGATTCAGAAATCAATTTCAAAGTCAATGGCGAATAACAATTTTTGAAATGTCTGATCAAAATATTCTTGATACCTTTCACTTCCTTAATATCAACTGTACTATCCAGAATATTTGCTAGGATTTTAGAGTCATTAGATTGTGGTCTTAAGAAATTCTTGGCATTTGTATTTTTTATCAAATATCTCACTTTTTCTCTAGCTTTTAACTCAATAAATGGAGTGTTGGTTATTGATCGAGAGAAGTCTATTCGTATTGGTATAAATCTTTTTAACATGTATTCTCTCACTCACTCACTCACTCAAACTGGTTCTCCTCTTGTGAATGCTTAGTATCGCAATAATTATTAATGAAAAACCAACATATATTCACAGTGTTGTGATATTCCTAATATTAAAATACAAATCATATACTATATCTAATACACTTATATATATATTTATATATATATATATATCTTAAGTCCATATTATCAACTCTCGAATATCCTTTATAAATTAGATTCTTAGTTGGCCTTACATCATTTGACACGGATGATTAAAATTATTTTTGAAATTTCGTTTACTGAAAATACTGTGATCCCAAAGTAATTAATAAAATTCAATCCAAGATGTTCTGAAAATGAAATAAATCATTTGGATCAGAAACTGTATGCTCATCAACAACAGTGTACCTAAGTTTCATTGGTTATTTATATTTATATCTAGATAATACATTTACATATTAACTTTATAGGTTGCATTAGTTACAAAGATATCTATTTTTTATATATTTTCCGTTTGAATTATTTATAGGAACATTACTGATAGCAAAACAATTTCGTATTGAAGATTAATCACAACAATATACTCATTTATTCAACCGTTGTAATAGAGTAGACTCAAAGTACAGACACTTAGTTTGTTATTTTAAAATTAAGAAAGGCTTTAAAAGGCTAATCATTTATTGTGTTGTTTTTTTAATAGTTTAATTTATTTTTACATTTTTATCAAACTCAACGTGATACCATTCTTGTAAGCCAAAAAAATAATGGTATCAGGTAAAAAGAACTTTTCACAAATTGTTGCCAAAGAGGAAACTGCCCTCCAGGTAGTCGATAATGATAACAAAGTTTTCTCTAACCAAAGTTCATCTAAATATACCGATGCTGAAATATGTAATTCGTTCCGTAGGACTGAAGTCATTGGTAGAGGTAAGTTTGGTGTAGTTTATAAAGGTTACCATATTAAGACAAATCATGTTTATGCAATCAAAGTTCTTAATCTAGATTCAGAATCTGATGAAGTCGAAGATGTGCAAAGGGAAGTCCAATTTTTATCTTCTTTAAAACAATTTCCCAATATTATTAGATATTTTGGTTCATATTTAAAAGATACAAATTTATGGATTATAATGGATTACTGTGCAGGTGGTTCAATCAGAACACTGCTTCGACCAGGTAAGATTGATGAGAAATACATTGGTGTCATAATGAGGGAAATTTTAATAGCATTGCAATATATTCATAAAGATAATGTCATACATAGAGATATTAAGGCTGCCAATGTTTTGGTCACTAATGAAGGTAAAGTTAAACTATGTGATTTTGGTGTTGCAGCACAATTGAATCAAACAAAATTGAGGAGACAAACTATGGCAGGTACACCATATTGGATGGCACCAGAAGTCATTATGGAAGGTGCTTACTATGATACAAAAGCTGATATTTGGTCTCTAGGTATTACTGCATATGAGATTGCAACTGGAAATCCGCCATACTGTGAAATAGAAGCCCTAAGGGCTATGCAACTGATCACCAAATCAAAACCTGCAAGATTAGAAGGAAGAAGTTATTCATCGTTATTAAAAGAATTTATTGCATTATGTTTGGATGAAGATCCAAAGGAAAGATTAAGTGCCGAAGATTTACAGAAAACAAAATTTATACGGGCACAGAGGGGAATACCGACTACAATATTAAAAGAATTGATTTCAAGATATTTATTATTTAGAGATAAACATAATCATAGAGAATCTACTTTCACCGATGAGGCAGGAAAAAATGACGAAAATAAAACAAACGAAAATGAACACGATAAATCAACAATGGAACCTGCATTAACTGGGCAGCCCGAAGAAATGGACGTTAAGTGGGATTTTGATTCGTTGACATCAAATGACTATATAATAGAAAATGAGATCAATGTGGATATAATCCCAGAAGAAAGCGGGAACGAATATTCAAAAAATGACAATGAACAATTTAATTATGCATATCCTGATGAAGACCCATACTATTTTGGTCTAACTAATAATAACACACATCACATCAGAAAAACATATAATGAATCAACGATGGGGAAACAGTACAATGCTACATTTATGAAAAATTCCACTTTAAATGCCAATTTTGCACAAACAAATCATAATACAAACAATTTTACTAGCAATATGCATCGAACTGGACTTGGTAATGTAATGGTTGGGACTCATGTAACTAACACGACAGCCAATAAAGCTACTGAATCGAGAGCGACAAAACAATTACTACAGTTGTTTGAGGATAATGATGTAATAAATGAAGATCGTACTTTAGAAAATGATATGTATGGTATTCAAAAGACTCACGCACATGTGTCTACTCCTGATTTACAATCTAATGGTATCTTACGTCCTTCGTTGAATATAATGAATTCATCAACCATTCCAAATCATGGTACCGCTAGCTTACCTGTACTGCAAACAAAATTTAACAAGACTCTTACTGGCCCAGGAAGTCTTGTAACTTCGGTTCCTACTCCTATTGAAATCGAAATTCCTGAAGAGCTACCTGTAAACACTAAAACTACTTTGAGTATAGACACACCAAATGAAACAAAAGCAAGGTCTGCGACGATATCTGTTAATAATCCCAACAGTGCTAATGCTGCCAACGTTTATAGAAGGATGACACTTACAGGAAATAATATGAATTCGAATACACCAGTAATAAACCGGAAGGATACACAATTGGGCAAAACATTAACTGAAGACCCTACCGGTTCTTTACCAGGTCACAGGAGAACACCAACGCCTCCTAGCAATGCTATTTCATCAATCTCTCACTCTCCATCTAAAATTTTAACTAGCTCTCCAAACAGCAATTCCACCAGCAGCTTCCATGTCTCAAGTAAACCTACACCAGTTAGTTTGCTAGAGAACAAAGATACTTTATATCAATCGTCTAGCACTGGTTCTACTTCTATCAAGTCTTCTGAGGGCGAGATTAGCAGAGTGAAAAGAGATTTTAAGTTGAACAACCCAAACCTAAAATTGCATATGCCATCTCCTACCAATATTGTTTCTAACAAGTTACTTGTTAATACAGGTCAATCTACCATTAGCCCAGGTGTAAGTGGAGAAAATATTAACCAATTTGGTTTCAATACGACTAGTACAGCTAATGTTCCAATATCAATGACACCTATCAACGAAAAACATATGGATTTTGGCTCTAAAATCAAAAGAAGTCAGAGTTTAAGTAAGATGAAATCAAATAGCGTACATGAGAACATTGGAACTCCATCGGGATCCCACCGAAGTAAGAAAAATTCTAGTAATGGCTCGAATAACATAAGTAATGGTGGGAATGATCAGTCTGACCCAATAAGTATGCCCAATGAGGCACAAACAAGTACAACTGCGTCAAATAGTGGACATAGTACCACGGTTATCAATAATACGAGTACTCATTCTCATAACAACATCACTGGGTCATCTACAAGTATCGCACATGGTCATAATGGTATCAATATCCAAAACAGTTCAAGTTCTAATACGAACACATGCATGACGACTCCACCCGTATCCATTCCAATTGAGTTGTTTCTTGACTTTGAATTGAACACAAGTAATAACAAAGGAGAATTTACCTGGAAGGACCAAAAGACCAAAGTACTCAATGAATTGAAAGGGTTACTAACGTTATTTGATGAGAACCTTTTCATTCTAGAAAACTCATTAAAGAAACAATTAAATTCAGTGGAGAAGTCGATCGCAACTACAAATTCTACATTGAGCATACCATTGACGAACTCTAACGTACATAATGACGTTGATGAGGAAATTGAGAATGTTACAAGTGATGCAACGGAGACTCCACAAGAGATACACAGCTGAGTTTTCTTCAAGGTTTTGATTTTCAAGGGGGGGGAGGATTCTTTCGCTCAAAATATATAATACACTAATACATCAATATAAACATAGCAAAGACAACATTTTAAGCATAAACAAAGATAGGATATGTAAACATTAATATATGATCCATCAAATTTATTAATATATGAATTAAATTTTATATATATACTCTGGAAGAATAATAATCAATATTCTTACCAAAAACATTTTAAGTGTGTATAGCATTAATATGTGCGCCAGGTAGAACAAATAATACAACTACCGCTAGATGAGGGGGAGGGTGTGAGATTAGAATAGAGAGAGAGAGATTACGTGGGAAGAGGGGATGGTATGGGTAACAACCTCGCCATCTGATTAAGTTTTTTTTATTTTCTTCAGGTATTTGTGTTGTCATTTCTTCTTGTCGCTGTACGAGGTCCCTACAAAAGAGCGGAACTCGTTTTTCCATCTCAGTGACACTGCACGTGTTCTCTGGGATCACAAACATTATTCAGACGATGCAATTATATCTCTTGCCCGACGTTTGCCGTAGCACATAATGAGTAAGAAAAACAGAAAAAAGAGAGCATAACAAAAAACAGTAAAAGCTAGCCTTTCCGTGGCAAGAAAGGAAACTCTTCGTAGTTTTGGCCTGTTCTCGTTGAATTTCTTCTGATCCGTTGTAATAGAAAAACAGGCGTACATTGTTAAATGAACAACATAATATTCTCAGATACCACCATAGTACATCACAGACGCTAACAATTGCAGAAGCGCACTGGTGTGGCCGTATCGTCGTGTAGGCGGTTTTCTTCACCAAGCATATATATTTTCTATAACAATATATACCCCATGTAAGAAACCTAGGCAGCGCTTACCATATACACATATTCTGTTTTTCGTTGCTTTTTTTTTTATTTTTATTTTTATTTTTGCAATTTGAATTCTGAAATTTTTCTGTTGGGTTCTTGCGTGTTTATTCTGTCCACTTCTCCAATGTCCGAAAAAGAAAAATACACAATTTCTATATATAGAGTTTGTTTACTTTGTATCTGAGTAGAACTCTAAAACTACAGTAGAACTTAACAAAGAGAGATGTGTGTGTGTGTGCGTGTGTGTCTATTCTACTTTTTCTTTTTTTTGATCTAGTACTTTGTACTACTGTTTCTCTCTTACGACTTATGATTTCTCTTTTCTTGGTCTCTTTGTAATTGACCTGATTCTATCATGCCATACCAATATGATATTACTACTATATTTAATAATAATAACTATATATATATATATATATATATATATATATACCGATTTATTGGTGATTTATTTGTAACCGATCCACTCCCCCCCCCATATACGCCGTTTAATACACCGTCTATTTTAAAACTATCTACCTATATATATATTTTTATTCATATATATATAGAAATCAATATTTTTAGTGAAAAGTTTTGAATAATATTATTTTATTAACATAGTCATTATTAATAGTCAATTGTACCACCGTTGGGGTTGATTTCATGCATACTAGTGATATATATATATTAATTTTACTACTAGATCATTGGGGCCGTGTGTTATTATCTCTATACTTCTGATTCTTTTGTTCACTGGATTAAAGAGTTATATGTTTTTTTAATCTATTTTTTTTTTTATTTTTATTTTTATTTTTTTTTAAAAACCTTCCCCAAAACCAAAACCTTCAATTATTCTCTCAAGATTATGAAGAATATTGTCTCTTCCCCTATAAATCTAGGTATTTTAAAAGAAGGTGTGTCTATTACTAATGAGAACAATTTGTCAATACCGAAGAATAATTCATCAAGAACAAGAGCAGTAAGTATCGCTTCGTCAAGTGGTTCGAAAAATTCAAACGGGAGTAGAACTATTGATTTAACTAGTTCAACAAGAAGACCAAGTGATAATTTACTTTTCAACGCACTATTAGAAGATAATATGGAATTGGATCACAGTGGTAACGATTTCCAACCTCCACAATTGAATAAATATATTGTTGACTTAAACTCAAAGAAGAGTAGACCGATATCAAATGATTCTATTTACACTAAATCAACTGAAGTATTCTCTTTTCATTCATCAAATGGAACAATTTCAAGATCCTCTTCAAATGATGATGATGAGGAGGAGGATAGAGATGGAGATGGAGATGTTCGGTTAGATTCAAATCAATTAAAACAAACAACTAATCAACAACAACAACAACAACAACAACAACAACAAAATCGAAATCAAATACAACAAAAATATTATTATAACAATATTCCCCAAGAACATTCGAATAGAGACAATTATCTGGAGAGAACGGCATCGCAACCTAATATGCCAATTAATAAAGTATCCTACAGAAATGATAAATCCTTTAACAGAAATAATATGAATAATTGTAATAATAGTAGTAAATTTGGATTTCATAATCCAACTCAAGGAGTGGGTTCTACAAACTATAATAGGTTCCAAAGTACACCAACAATAGCTGAATCAAATACAGCTAATAGGAATAGTAATAAGACTAAAGATTTTACAAACACACAAGCTTTAACTCCATCACAACGATACAGATTAAGGAAAATTAATACAGAGTCATCTGTAAGAAAAACCGTAAAGGAAAAAGAACAATTCTATGATGACAATGATATAAATGAGAGCTTAGATGTTGATGACATTGATGAATCAATGATTTGGGATGTGCCGGTTGCATCGTTTTCAACAACCTCATTCTTAAATAGAAAAAAGAGTCTTAAGAAAAAAGGTAACAGAACTGTAGAAAGTTTACCATATAACAACAGTACTTTGAATTCGGCGCCTGTATCAACTCAAAGCACCATTAATGTTAACTCATCACATAATAGCCAAAGTATGAGTAAGCTAGGAAGCAAGAGCAATTTCTCTTCTAATTACGATTTATATGAAATGCCAATGACTGCTATTCCTGGTATTAGCAAACCATCAGATATAAAATATATTCATGACACAACTTCAAACCTTTCATCATTATATCTACATTCTTCAACAAGACTTTCGGAAAATAAACTTTCAAAAAGAGCACAATCTGTAGATTTTTTACCATTAGAATTTAAGGAAAATTTAGAGAATGGTTTTGAAGATGTTCTCACTGTATCTGATGATAAACTAAATCTGGTATCCAGCACAAGACCATATTGGTTGCCACCTAAGGACTTAAATGAAAGAAGATCTCAAGAGAGACAAATATCAAAAACAATTAGCATAGCCTCGATTGAGCAATTGGATAAGAATAGAAACTCAGAAGCTAGGATACAAAATGATATTATCAATAATAATAAGTTCATTTCTCTATTAGAAAGAGACATCACTAGGAATTCATCTTTACATAGTCTCAGGACAATTATTTGGGAAACTAGCATACCGAAATGTTCAAGGTTATTAGCTTGGAATCAATTGCTTCAAGGGAATGAAAAGTTTATTTCAAGAAACTATTTTGAATCTTTTAATGAATTGGATTTTATACTGAGCAAAATGGATTTTCCATTAATTAAAGAAAAAGAAATTGAAAAGCTGATAGACAATAATATTACAATCAAATTATCAGGAAAGTATCCTATTTCTGATAAATTATTGCATTTGCTAAAATTAAAATCAATTTCTAAACAAGGTATTTTACCTGGTGATGATCTGTTATTTCACCATTTACTTGAGGAATATTTGAATAAGGATTCTATTTCGAATTTGAATATTGAATCATCGAAGGAAATGTTATCACAAATTTGGGAAGTTGTAAACCTATTTCAATTAATTTGTTTCAATGACAAAATTAAAGAAAAATACGACGATAATATCATGAACAGATATGGAGTTGTCGGCCAGTACATTGCAAATAACAAAGATTTCAAGAATGAATACAACATATCATGTTTAAATATCGAGAATACATGGCATATTCTTGAAAGAATGGATCATAATTTATTCCTCTGGGTTCTTGATATAATAGTCGTCTCGAATTCACAACCATCTAAAAAAAAAACATACGAACAATTAGAACAAGAGTATAAAGGAAAGTCATGGGATTATTATAGGACAAAAACAGTTAGCTCCAATTATAAGATCCTTTTGTCTTTTACACTTGACATATTATTAAACTATCATTTCGGTTTTGATAATTTAATTAAATTATCCTTTTTGGAGGATAAAAAATTCTGTATCCCTATCACATTAAATGAAGGACAAAGAGAAGATGATATTAACGCTACCTTCATTAAAAAATGGCTTCATTATTATAAAAAATTTTAAAATATTCACAACCACATCATTGCATTACCATACATACCTTTTAATATATAATTTATATTTTTTAAATAAAATAAATCTGGATATATCATATTGGTTATTTAAAAGATAATATTAGTTTAATTAAATATATCTTCAACTTGAAGATTCTGGATTTAACAATGTATAAAATAATCAATGTTACACTCAGAAGAGTTGTTATATATATAGGATCCCTTGATTAAAGGAATCATTCCCATTTTTCAAATTCCTGGTTCCTCGTAATTGGAAAAAAAATTAAAACGTCTCCTGAGCGAAAAATGCAATGAACAATTTTTTTTAACAAGTCTGTAACTAAACTAAAGTACAAAATAATATCAAGTAATCAATCAATTAGTATTTTTTAAATGAGAGTTATCTGTTACTTATACAGTTGAGTTTGTAAAATATTTATGTTTGCGAAACCATATTGACAACAGCATATAAAACAATATCAAATACATAACAATATCCTGCATAAACATCGAAGATGATACGGAGTGATAGTGAAATTTCAATATATCGATATGTCTCATTGATATTTAGTAGTATCTCCTTTTTCACATCATTCATTTCATTATTTCCTCAGATTTTAAAAACATATCATGAAAAATCTGTTGAAGGTATATCATTCCTATTATTAGGTTCCTGGGTACTTGGAGATACAATCACTCTTTTCGGCGCAATATTAACCAAGCAGCTGACATTTCAAATTGTGCTTGCCTTATATCATTTATCTAATGATTTAGTAGTATGTGGCCAATATTACTATTATGGTGTTTTACATAACAACCAATATACAAGCGTGAATAAGAACTCTCGTCATAGGTTCAATAATAATAGTATTAGTAGTAATAATAATAAGACACAGAGTGGCTTCAAATTTTTTAGTACATTAATTGGTTTTTTCAGTCACATAACTAGAGCTAACGCATCTTCGACAGCATCAGAATCTGGTATTAATAATAATGACAGGCTTGGATATCTGTTAGCATGGTTAGGTGCAACTTTTTACATTGTATCAAGACTACCACAATTGATAAAGAATCACAAAAGAAAATCTACAGATGGTATTTCACCATTTTTATTTTGGATGATTGTGATAAGTAACGTCGCATATAATATTGGTATTTTAACAAGTGCTGAATTTCTCACTAGTGAGAATCCAAGAGAGTTTATAATAAATGAATTACCATTCATTGTTGGGAACAGTGGTACAGTATTGCTCGATTTAGTGTATTTTTACCAACATTATTATCTGTTTAGAAATGGAGAATCCAGCGGTATGGAAATGACCGAAGACCATGAAATGAATCTTGACGAACTTGAAGATTTTGAGATTGATGATTACACAAATGGATTACAAAAAATAAAAAGCAAAAGTAAAGACAAAGGCGACAGTCCGATTATCATTGATGGTAAAAACATCGAATTGACGACTTTGCATAGTAATGATATGAAGATTAAGAATAAGATCGAAAAGGAAGAACAAGAAATCAATCGATATAAGAGTAATAGTGACATGAACGACGAAACATAGGGCAAAAAATGAAATAAAATAAAATAGAATCCAGAATAAATCAATTGATAAGTCCAAAATGCAAGCCAATTAATATAAATACGTTATTTTTCACTTGATAAAATTCAATAAATATTAATATACATAATTTAATGGAATATAGAATGTTAAAAGAAATCTTCAGGAAAGTAATCCTAATAAAGATTCATTTATACATATAGCAAGGGTCTGTCTTGGATTGATACGAAGATATAAATATGTAGCCATAACTTTGAGCCCAAAAGAAATAAGAAAAGAAACACTATGAAAATATATGGAATTTTTAATATCTCATTGAATAGGAAATCCAAGAAAAAAAAAGGATTACCTGAGGAAGATAACACAGAGATTCATTGATATTATCTTAATATATTTATTGAAACTCTTAACACACCCCTATCATCCATCATCATAAGACTATGTTAACAAATTTTGATAGAGCAAAAAATCAAAAATCAAAGAAAAAAAAGAATTATTCTCATCTTACAATGAGAATTCTTTCTTTTTTGCAGTTGAGAGTATTACCAAGTATTAAAAATTAATAATATGTGGGTGTTATGTTTTTTTTAATCTCATTGAATAAATCGTAATACAAAAGCAAAAAAACACAGAACAATATAATTTTTCGTAATATCATTTATAAGGTCTAGACATGAAAACGTTTAACAAATATAATAAACAACAATTGAAATATGAGCATCTATTTATTATATATTATAAATTCTTAATAAGCCATCTCATCAAAATAAATGTACTTTTTGGTGTGTCTAAAATGTTTTTTGAGCATTTACTGAAATTTCTATTGTATTGTGCGCGATACAACTATGTACCATAAATTTATTTAAGAAAAAAAAAAAAAGAATTTAAAATTTCTCACTGAATTTTCATTTCGAAATTTCAATTTTAAAATGCTTACAAGAAATTATTAAAGAGTCTAGCTAGTGATTTAATTTAATTTAATTGATTGTTAACAAATAAACTTTTCAAATTAAAAATTAATTTTTGCATTTCTAATTATGATTTTGTCTCGATCATTTTTTATTATAATGTATTGTAACTGTTCTTATTTTATGTACTTTCCAATATTATATATCCCATGGTTTGAATCTTTCATTGAGTTTGGATCTTTTTTCTAGACATATGAAATGATTAGTAACATTTCAAATAGTTAACCAAATTCTTGGTGGAATTTTTAATGTAGTGATGGTTTCTCTTACTATTAACTGGTTTTTCCCGTTTTTTTAATTGATTCTTAGTAATAATGTGCGATCCATTGAAAAAAATAATAAGGTCTCTCGTTTTAATTTCAAATTATTACATTAATCTTTAGAAAAGGGAATTAAAAGAAACACATAAAAATTGTTGATATAAAAGCAACTTGTATTTCAATCATATCAAATATTTTTCTTGTTTCTTTAATATTTAATTTCGATCTTATAATTTTATTTAAACTACAATCAATCAAGTAAAAACTCAAAAAAAAAACAAATCATTATAATTACTTTTTAATTTGTAATTATATACACTATCAAAATACAAAAATAAACACATAAATAAATATATCTATAATGGCTCATAATAAAGTTACAATTATTGGTTCCGGTCCAGCTGCTCACACTGCTGCCATCTATTTGGCTAGAGCTGAGATCCCTCCAACTTTATATGAAGGTCTTTTTGCTAACGGTATTGCAGCTGGTGGTCAATTGACTACAACTACTGAAATCGAAAATTTCCCTGGTTTCCCAGATGGTTTATCTGGTACTGAATTAGTGGAAAGAATGAAACAACAATCTGTTAAGTTTGGTACTCAAGTCGTTACAGAAACTGTCTCAAAGGTCGATCTATCCTCTAGACCATTCAAATTCTGGACCGAATTTAATGAAGATGCTGAACCAACCACCACAGATGCTTTGATCCTAGCTACTGGTGCTTCAGCTAAGAGAATGCACGTACCAGGTGAAGAAGAATACTGGCAAAAGGGTATTTCTGCATGTGCCGTCTGTGATGGTGCCGTCCCAATCTTCAGAAACAAACCATTGGCCGTCGTTGGTGGTGGTGATTCTGCTTGTGAAGAAGCTGAATTCTTGACAAAATATGGTTCGAAAGTTTATTTACTAGTGAGAAAAGATTTTTTAAGAGCCTCTACCATCATGCAAAGAAGAGTCGAAAAAAATGAAAAAATTGAAATCTTATACAACACTGAATTAAAAGAAGCTAAAGGTGATGGTAAATTATTACAATCTTTAGCTATTTTCAATAATAAGACTAATACCAACTCTGACTTAACAGCTAATGGTTTATTCTATGCTATTGGTCACACACCAGCTACTGCCATCGTTAAGGGCCAAGTTGACCAAGACGAAGTCGGTTACATTAAGACTGTTGCCGGTACATCTTTGACCTCCGTCAAGGGTGTGTTCGCCGCTGGTGACGTCCAAGATTCAAGATACAGACAAGCTATCACTTCTGCTGGGTCAGGTTGTATGGCTGGTTTAGATGCCGAAAAGTACTTACAAGAATTGTACGCTTGAACATAAAAATTAACGGATTGATTATATAGTTAATTTTGTATGCAATTTATAAATAACAACCATTTTGATACAATGAACCTTATAAATAATAAAATAATATAGTTATGATATCTATAAAACATCTGCAAGTTTTTCACATTTGAATTATTATATAGAAATAAGCATTATTGCTAAGTTTGATGTCTTATATATCTTAAATGTCTCGGAACTCGTCTGTCAAAGCGTTAAAAAAAGGAATGGGTTCCCACTCTTTTTGAAAAAAATATTTAGTGAATGGTGAAAATATGACTAAACTTAAAATGGATTTTATCTTACATAACTATCAATTGAGACAATTAGTTTCAAATATAAGATTATTATATATTATTAACGGTATTTAATGATCCCAAGAATTTAATAAAAGATTGCTAGTTGTGATTTGTGTTTTTTTTTGTGAAGCATACGACAGAGCTGTTGACAAATTACAATTTAAGAATAGAAAAACAAATGGAGAGCAAAAATCTGGTTTCCTATACAAAGAAATTATTGGTACACCCATCAACACTAACTCCAGAAGATTTGTACAATGCGATCATATTGATACTCAAGTTGTTAGAAGAACATCACATGAATGGGTCTGCCAATGATGTCACCTTAAAGACTTATGTGATCATCTCATCATTTCTATCTTGTTTGAGAACTACTGGATTAGATCATAAGGCCGAATATATATCAAAAGCTGCAGAAGCAGTATTGCAATATTCCAATTTAGTTGACAACAGATTGCTAAATGATGATGAAGGTACGGCCATTTTGGATATTGTGGGGACAGGTGGTGATGGTCAAAACACATTTAATGTGTCCACATCTGCAGCTATTGTTGCATCTGGTATACCTGGCTTGAAAGTATGTAAGCATGGTGGTAAAGCATCTACTTCCAACAGTGGTGCAGGTGATTTGATAAGAGAATTTGGTTGTGATTCTTCTAAATTGGATGCAAAGACCACACCACTGTTATGGAACGATCCAAACAATGATTTTATTTTCCTTTTGGCACCTTATTTCCATGATGGTATGAAATATGTGGCCGAACTCAGAAAATTATTAGGTGTTCCCACAATTTTTAACGTATTAGGCCCATTATTGCATCCAGTAAGTCCTGTAAATAAAAGAGTTTTAGGCGTTTTCTCCAAAGAATTGGCTCCAGAATATGCTAAAGCCGCAAGATTAGTGTACCCAAATAGCGATATTTATGTGGTTTGGGGGAATGTTGGACTAGACGAGGTATCTCCAATTGGTAAAACAACCATCTGGCATGCTGACCCAAAAAGGGATGAAATTGAAGTTTTCGACGTGCAACCTTCTATGTTTGGTTTACAGGAGCATGCATTGTCTGAATGTATATCCCTAGGACCAAAAGAAAATGCGCAAATATTAAAAGAAGAAATTTTATCCGGTAAGTATTCATTAGGTGATAACCATCCAATCTATGATTACATACTGTTGAATACTGCTGTTTTATACTGTTTAAGTCAATCAAATAGAGATTGGAAAAAGGGTATTGAGATTGCTAATGAGAGTATACAATCAGGTTCGGCATTGAAGTCATTAAATTATTTTATAAGTAAAGTTCAAAATCTATAATCAATGATTAGTTGAAATATATCCCAGTATCTGCATCGTGTATAAGCATTTTAATATAAATATATATAATATATATAAATATATATATTGAAGTACTGACTATAATTATTATTACTGCGTATTCATATATTAATGTAATCCTTTGAAGAGAGGGCGAACTTTTTGTGAGTGAGGATTGATTCTGTAATTCACATCTTGCCTTGTAATCTTACAAATTTTATTCGAACTCCACAGATTTATTAGTAATTCGATTCTCATCGTTCAGGATATTAAGTAACTTAACTGTTCGAGTTGTTGAAATTCATCTAAATCTTTTGTCTTGGACGATTCAAAACTTACAAGAATCAAAATTACGCGTTAGCGAATAAGAGACGTGTTTTTCACAGAGAACCGCGTAGTGAGGCTCCAAAATTACCATCAAATATTTTAGAAGTGGGCTTTTTTTTTTTTGGCTGTTGTTGTGTTTTTTAATTTTGTATTCATTTATGTTCTTGTTTGTGGTTACAATCACCACAAATCACGTAAACTTTTTTGAATATAACAATGTTTGTTGAAGTTTCGAAGTCATCAAATAGGATTAAATTGATAACAACAAAATAGTTTGCTTTATATTCTATTGTATTTTCAGTTTTAAATAATTTTTTGTGTTTATTTTTGGAATAATTGAGCAATCCATTTGATCAACTGATTGAAGTCAATTGATATCTATTAAATTACAATACACCTTTACAAAGCTATTGGGGGGAAAAGGTTTTAAAAACTTCTATTTTGATTTCATTAAATAATAATTTTTGGATTGAGGATTAGGACACAATTATAGGAATTAACACAACCTATAAGGAATAACGATGAGTAAGTCTAACGAACATATTGAAAGGATTAAAAATTTAGAATTTACTCCAATTGGAGTTGCCAAGCAAGCCCCAAAGAGACCACTCGAGTCACCAACAAGAAATGAAGAGGAGGAGGATTTAAGAGACACTACGACGAACTCACCTCCAAGAAAATTCCAAAGAATTAACCCAGATGACACATTAAACTCAGTAAATTTGTTTAATGATTCACTTGAATTCGATGTCGTTCCAGAACTTCCTAATACTATATTGAATGCATCGACGAAAAATAATAATATTAATAGTGAATCAAATTTCATGAAGGGAAGGAATTTAGTAAACGAGTTGAAGGAAAATGCCACAACATCTAACCCACTAAAAGAACAACAGGAACAAGTACAGTCCTTAGTGAAAGAAAACTACAATTTAAAGGCAAAAGTCACAAGTCTATTAAAATATTTAAATACAGTTATGAATAAAGGTGAACTACAAAAGACACTACCTCTTTTAGATGAAATTAATGAGTTAAAATTAATTAGCAGTAAAAAGGAACAAAAGATTCACGAAATTAAAATTAAATGCGATGATTTGATTACACAAAACAATATATTCCAAAAAAAGCAAATAGAGCTTGAACAACTGTTATCGAATAAAAAGGAAGACACGACAGATCCAAAACTTCTTGAAGAAATAAACAATAAGCATAAGAAAACAGTTGAGAAATTAGAATTAAATCTTCAAATGGAGAAAAATAAAGTAATTAATGAATTGCAAGCTACTACAGAGGAAATTAGTATTCTTAAAACAAAATTTAAGAGTCTCGAAAGTGAGATATACCAAAAGGATAATATTATTGGCGCTAAAAATGATATGATCAGTTCATTGGAGGCAAATCTATCTGAGGTTTCAACAGAAATAGATAATTTAAAAGAGGCACTAAATGAAAGAAATAATATTATTGAAGAATACAGAGAGAAAATGAATTTGCTCTTGCAAGTTAAAGAAGGGAATGATCAATATAACTTACTCCAGGACGAATTAAATTTAAAAAGTTCAGAAATAGAAAAGTTGGAGCTTACTTTAAAGGATCTAAAAGAATCGAATGACAGTTTAAAAAGTGAACTTGAAATGAAAGAAGATGACCTCCGTAAATTGAGTTCCGAGTATGAAAAATATAGATTACATAATGAAGCTAAACTTGATTCTGTAAAAGTTACGGATGATAAACTTAATGATCATATACAAGAGCTTCGAAACAAAAATATTGATTTAAACTCAAAGCTATTATCTATGAATGACGAAAATGAAAAACTGAATGATAAACTGGTATCTTTAAATGATACTATTGAAGAACTGAAAAAACGCAATGTCATTGAGGTACAAGAGTTAAAAAGAATAGATGAATTGAATAAAAGCCATTTGAACAAAAGTCTAGATGAGAAAGTTGAACTAGAAAAATTACTTAAAGAAACTATAGATTCTAAACAATTTGAAATTAATGAATTAAAAAGAAAGTCTGCCGAAGATAAACATTCAGCAACTGATAAATTAAATTCATTGATTAAAGAATTACAATCAGCAAATCTGGTATACAAAAATCGCATTGAAGGTTTGGAGTCTCAATTGAAGAATATGAGTAGTGTTGCAAATAAAAATAAAGAGAATGAAATAGAAACGTATAAAATACAAATAAGCAGTTTAACTAAAGAACTAAAAGATAACAAGGAAAAGCTAAAATCCACAGAAGATTTGATCAAGAATCTAAAAAATCAATTAATAGAAAACGTCACGAATTCCTCACAAAAATATTCTGTTTTAACTGAATCTAAAAATAGTGAAATTGAGATGTTATCGGCGAAAATTGAAACTTTAAGGAACAAATCTAGAAAAGACAAAGAAGACTTACTAAAAGAACATGAAGAAGAAAGACAGGGCTACATTAAAAAACTTAAAGACTTAAGATTATCAATTGAAAAAGAAAAGGATAATTATGAGGATCTCTTGTTTAAATTCAATTCAGAAAAAAAATCTCTAGTTGATGCAAAAAATGAAATAGAAGATAAACTGAGTGTTAAAATTTCGTCATTAGAAAAGAGACTGGCATTAAAATCATCCGATAGTATAGAAGTTGAGAATTTAAGAGCACAACTTAAATCTAAGAATCAAGAAATTGAAGAGCAAAATAAATTAATAAGTTCCATAAGTGAGGATAAAAATTCACTTGATAAGGATTATCAAAAAATAAGATCAATTAATCGTGAATTGAAAACTGAATTGAGGAAAATTGTTGATGAATATAATAATGTGGCAAAGAAATACAAATCTTTGAATGATGAGTTCCATATTAGCTCCTTGACAAATGCTGATTTAGATGAGACAAAGGCTAATTTATTAGTACTTCAAAATAAGTATAATATAATGAAAAAGGATTTTTTAAACAAATTGGCTGATCTTGGAAAAGAAAATGTTGAATTGGAAAGTAAAGTCAACTTGTTAAGTCATAATAGCGCACCTTCTTCTGCTGATTATCAAATAGGTGATAGTAATCAAAATAAGATTGATTATTACCGTCTAAAATATAATAACGAAGTCAAAGTAAATAATGATTTACGTGTTATGAATGATTATCTAAACCGTGTTATGAGAGCAAGTTCTCAACAGTTGCGCTTGGACCTTTTGAAGTTGGGAAATGAAACTAACTCTAACTATCTGAATATCTTTGATAGCATTATCAAGAATAATATTGATTCAAATAGAGAATACGATCCTTATTATTCTCTATATGGTTATTCGAGGCGAAGAGATATCCCCTTCAATGATAGAAGAGCTTACCGTAAAAAATTTAAGAGTGTTGCTTTGATGGTTCTCTCTTGCATAAGGATAAAACATACAGCTTCTAAAAGCAGGACAACTAAGATGAAGTTAGATTATCTACAGAAGAAAATCGCGATGGATAGTGATAGGATAACATGGTAGTTATCAGATAGTGTAATTTATTAAGAACTTATATTCATAAAATAATTTAGATATATGCTTTCATTAGATTATATATGTAAAAGTATGCATTATAAAAGAACATTATATTACTTCAGTTATAGTATTTAACTATTCATGATTTCATTTAGACGAATATAAACATTCATTAGTTCTTTGAACTGTCATAGAGAGTATTACTGTTCGTCTATTGCTTGGAAATGTCTAATATCAATTGGTTGGTGAATGATATTATATATTTTCTACTCTTTAGAGACCGGGTCCATCGACATTTCCTAATGTTCATTATATATTAATAATTTATTACGAGAGTTGATTTTAAAAACACATGGGATCGCAGAATTCATATACAGATATACTAGCAGTAATCAATTTGAGCTCTCCCTTTAATCATCCGTATAATTTGTTGTATTCGTTTACTAACTTATATTTATATATAAGTTTCATTGATTCACTTCAGAATAATCAAGGATAACTTGGTTTAATCTTTCACCAAATGAAGACGTAATCATATCTATCTGATCTAGCATGTTATAATAATTTTCTAACTCTTCACATTTATTAATCAGGTCTTTGAAATCAGCTATATTTGAATCGATTATATCCTCGATAATATCTTTTGTGATCAATTCATTTTGTCTTTTGCACATGGTCTTAGTTTGTAGTTCTATCGTAGATATGTAATCTTTAATTCTATAAACCAAATAGTCAAAATCAACACTTAACTTATCAACTCCAAGATTATCATTCGACTCCGTAATGTCGTCAGTATTGCTGGAATCGTTTTCCATTCTAATTTATGTACTTATTGTCTTAACTGCCACAAGTCAATTTAACCTGATATTGGGTGTAATATACATCCATTGTCCAACTATATTCACCCTTTTATGAATATAAACTCAGCATTCATTGATTCATTCTATTGATAACCGTATTGATTAACGTATTGATTGAGGTTGTTGAAACTTTTCGTATCCAGAACCTTTAGGGTTACATTTATCAACAAATAGGGTTTTGACATTAATTAGGATAACCCCGGTGGCAGTCCGGGTACCTATTGAATTTTTGAAGTGTGTCTTTTTTTTTTTTTTTGGCTTTCGTCATTTCGATGAAAAAAAGGAGCAATAAGAATAAAATGTTGTCAAATTATTTATTGGAAATAAATATTATTTGATCAATCTTGTAATAATATTTGATATTATTTAAGATTACCATTTCATAAACTAACATATATTTTATTCACTGGAAATTGTTAGATAAGATAATTAAAGTAAAGTAAAAATATCGACGATATACCAAATACAATTAATCATATCTTCAATCTAGAAAGTGTTCTCAGATCGTGTTTTTTTATAAGGTTTTGATTTGCGTGTGTCTCATTTTCCATATTGATTTTATTTGTGTTTACTTCTTGTATTTTATTGGTTGCATACTGTAAGCTACAAATATACATTTTTTAAGAATTTCACTATGTCTGGGATTTATTTAACTGACGCTCCTGTTAGAAGACAACATCCTACAGGAAACCCATTGTTGAGAAAGATCCAACGTGCTTGTAGAATTTCCTTATCAGAGCCGGATCTTGCTTTGAATTTGGATGTTGCAGACTATATTAATGAGAAACAAGGTGCCACCTCTAGAGATGCCGTCATTACCATTGCGAGATTGATCAATACTCGTGATACACACACTGCAGTATTTGCAATTGCATTATTAGATGTTTTGGTTAAGAACTGTGGCTATCCAGTTCATTTACAGATCTCCAGAAAAGAATTTTTAAATGAATTGGTTAAAAGATTTCCTGAACATCCTCCATTAAGATATTCTAAAGTTCAAAGATTGATTTTGACTGCAATTGAAGAGTGGTATCAAACTTTATGTAAACATGCATCCTATAAGGAAGATTTGGGTTTTATAAGAGATATGCATAGGTTATTAAAATACAAAGGCTATGTGTTCCCTAAATTAGACGAGTCTCAGTTATCGGTTTTGAAACCAAACAACAGCTTGAAAACAGCAAGTGAAATTCAAAAAGAACAAGAAATTGCACAGGCTGCCAAATTAGAAGAGTTGATTAGACGTGGTAAACCAGAAGATTTGAAAGAAGCTAACAAGTTAATGAAAATCATGGCAGGTTTCAAGGAAGACAATGCAGTTGAAGCTAAGCAAGCTGTTATCCATGAATTGAATAAATTAAAGCGTAAAGCAGACCTGTTGAATGAAATGTTAAATTCTGGTGATTTGGACCTTAATAATGAAACCATACAAGAATTATATGGTTCTTTAAGATCGGCTCAACCAAAGTTCCAAAAAATCATTGAGGAAGAACAAGAAGATGAAAATAGTATTGTTCAAGATCTTTTAAAATTTAATGATAACGTTAATCAAATTTTGCAAAAGTTTTCCCTGTTAAAGTCAGGTGATTCTCAAGCAGCATCCCAAATTAATCCTGAAAACCTATCTACAGCTATCAAGCAAAGTCAAGGTGGTGCCCTGGCAAACGAAATCAATTTGTTAGATTTCGATGATAACACAGAATCTCCTTCTCCAGGTATTGAAGCAAACAACGCTAATAATAATTCTATTGATCCATTAGGTGACTTGTTGGGTGACTTAAATGATTTAAATATTTCCTCACCAGCAACTGGTACTCCAAACTTCGGGTCAGGTGGTGATATTGCATTGGGTAGTTCACAACCAACCACTTCTGTTACAGATTCATCTAACAATTCTAATAACGCGTTTGATTTGTTAGGTGATTTTACTTCTTCGGCCCCATCAAACACGACCCAATCCCCATCTAGAACACTAGTTAATCAATCATCCAATGTTAAATTTGAATTTTTAATTACCAGAGAGGATCCAGAAACCATTAAGATTAAATCCTATTTTTCCAATGTGGGAACTAGTCAAATAACAGATCTAGCTATTCTATTAGCAGCACCAAAAACAATGAGTTTAAGATTGAATCCACAATCATCTAATTCATTAGGAGGTTTCGTAAACGATGGAATTACACAAGATGTATGGATCAATAATGCTCCTGTCAATTCATCAAAACCTGTAAAATTAAAATGGAAAATAACTTATCATGCAAATGGGTCCCCAGTTGAAGAAGCGGCTGTATTCACCTTACCAAACATTTAAATTACTTATATTAGATTATATGAACTTGTATTTATATATATTAATCAAAATAAAAAAAAAATTCCTGCACTAATTTGAAGCTTTTTCTTTTTGTATATAAGAAAGGAGAGGTATTTCAGCATAAGCAGATATGTATAGTTAAAATATATTATATATCCATGAAGTTGAAAATATATATTTTTTCAGAATGCATTGTCGATATAGATATTCTTAAATATTATATGTAATCAAGTATTCATTATATAGTTATAAGTAAGATAACTTATAAGCATTATTTCTGTATCCTTTGTAAAATTTCTTGGGGTGTTGGGGAGTTTATAATTTTATTATTCGATGAACTGCTGCTGATCTTTAAATTTTCTATGGTGCCTCTTGCTGCAGCAGATGAAATTACACTATTTTGAGTATTATTATTTATCTGGATAGAGGTAGAGGTAGAGTTAGGTGATAAACTTAAATCTGAACCAAAGTCAGTATTATTGTTGGAGTTAACAGGCCTTCCGCTTAAGGTACCCTTAGAAACTTGAGATTTTATTGCAGTTTGCGGTGTGCTCAATGTTTGGTTTTTCTGAAATTTTTGTTTTTGTAACTGATGTGCCTGCTGTAAACGTAGCTGTTGCTGCTTGAAATTCTTCAAATAATTTTGAGCAGCTCTGATTGCCATCTCTGGGGTAACTTCAGGTTTTTGTTGTAAAATCTTTCTTGCATAAGTTTCAATTATCTCCTTCTCTGAAAACTGCTTTTGACCATTGTCTGTTACTGTCACTTGATTTGGGAGCGGACCATTATTTTGGGCCATTGTCTTTTTGCCATCTAAAGAGGGACTCGATGAAACTGGAAGATAGTTTTGGCCATTTTGTTGAACTATCTGACCACTATTTGCGTTAAAATTGTTACCTTGGTTATTAACATTATTAAAATGGTTTCTAGATTGTGTCATTTGTTGTTGCATTTGCTGGAATTGGATTGACTGTTGATGTGTTTGTTGTTGCTGCTGTTGTTGAATTAGTAAATGCTGTTGCTGTTGCTGTTGCTGTTGCTGCTGCTGTTGCTGTTGCTGTTGCTGTTGCTGTTGCTGTTGCTGTTGCTGTTGCTGTTGCTGTTGCTGCTGCTGTTTCTGTTGCTGTGCAAGTTGATGTTGAGGCTGTTGCGAAGGTTGTTGCGGAGGTTGCTTAACTTGACTTTGTTGAAGATTTTGCTGCTGAATTCGGCTTTTAGCATTCCGGCGCATTTGTATATCTCTACGGAGAGCCTCATCTCGTTGTAATTTTAAATTTGACATTTCTGCTGGGGTTGGAACTTTCATACTTTTTACATCTAAAGGTTTCCTTTGCTGTGTGGGGTTTGGTCTAGGACTATTTTCCCTCTTTTTGATACATTTCCTTATGGCATCAAACATACTTGCCCAACGTAATCTTTTATGCCCCCTTTGAATTGATTCGGCTCCAACACCCAATGGAGATATTCTTCTGTTTTGCTTTTGCTGAAATTTGTGTGCCTCAATCAGCCACTGTTGAGCCATATGCGATTTAGGACCCTTAAGATCATTGAAATTAAATTTTTCATTTAATTGTACAAATCTCTCAAAACATTGCCATGGAGTTCTTCTCTCAATATTTGAAATGTAGGAGTCCCTTGGGCGTGGAAACATGTGTGCAGCAATTAATTCCCAATTATATGCATAAGCATTTATATTCTTCACTAATTCTTCATCATCTTCAGGTAACCAGATGGTAGGCGTCCTACTTGTTAAATATTTTAAAGAGGGAGCAGTTGGTGGTTTTAGATAGTGGCTTCTTCTGTTTCCATAAAAGATGCCTCTTCTTTTACTTAACTGTGCTAAAGATTGTTCATCCTCTACCAATTGACGTTCGACTATTTTTAAAAACTTATCATCGTCCAATGTCACTAACGATTTAGAAATTGGTACAAATGGTAATTGCTCAGGAACTTCGTTGCTAAGCTCTAATATCCCATTAAAAGGTTTTGCTGATTCGACTATTGTTTGTTCTAGGGTAGACAATTCATCATTAAGTAAATACAACTTGAAAGGAAGGCGTTGTGCTAAATTTTCAAATTCCATTTGTTTATTATCTTTAACGAATGTAATCTCGGCGTCAGTACCTTTTTCGTGTTTTGAAAATATAGTATCATCAACAGAATCCACAACTGCATTTTGCAAGGAATCTGTTGTTTCACCAATTTTTGAAGTAGAATTCAACTCTACATCATTAGGGATATTTTTTGAACCATCTTGCAACTCTTGAATATCATCAGTGTCTGTCAACTCTTTGCTAATTTCATCCACTATTAATTTATTTGGATTTACGGTTTCAATTTCATCTGCGTTTTGTACATTTTTATTTCCTAACTCTGTCGTTATCTCTGTGCTCTCTCCATTAGATGTTCCACTATTACCCATAGTGTTATTTGAAGAGGAAGTCCTAGCAATTGGTATTTCTTTCGAAGGAGTATCCTTATTTTTTTCTTCATAGTTATTTGTATCAACACTAATTTCCTTCTTATCTATGACTTCTGAATCAGTCTTGATAATTTCTTCTATTAATTTAGTTTCCTTAACAATCTTTGGTTCAGATGCGTCGGCATCGGGTTCCTGTAGATCATCATTAAACATTTTGACGGAATCTTTATCAAAACCTGCTATGTTGTCAACTACATCATCAATTGTACAATTTGTGTCTTTTTCTTCGAGATGTTCAACAGATTGGATATGCTTAATCGGTTTAACTTTAATACAGCAAATTTTCCCATAATTCCAATAATCAGAGACAGCCTGTGCAATCACACTGCAAATTGCAATTTTATGATATTTATCTTCCTTAAAATTTTGCTCCATCCATTTAGCTTCTTCCATTAGTATTCTATGATGTGAAAGCTCCTTTTCCCAGGGGTCAACGTGTCTTTTAGGTTGCCTTAATGACCACAAGCCAAGTCTTCGAAGCTCTTCTATTCTTGATGCAACTACAGTTATACGACCCTCATTTAATGCCCCATTTATAATATCAGTTGTTAAAGCTTTATGTGACATAGGGAGCAATTTAATCAAGGGTAAAGTATGTACCAAATATTTTAATTCTGCTAATGGTAGAGCTTGAGCAATTTTTGAAGGTATATTTTCATTCATTAATAAATAAATTGATTCGTTACTATTGATATTATTTTCATTAAAAAAGTTAACAGTTTCTCCACTTTGTATTTGCAAATCAGAGAGTAAGGAATATGTTGATGGTTTCAAAGAAGTCCCTACATTAGTTGGTTCGGCTTTTATTGAACTTATCGTTGTGTACTCTCTTGGTATGCCACCATTTAATGGACTTGAATGTTGCAAATGCGAGGAGCCACTCATTAAATATAAACTTTGTTTTCTTGCTCTATCAATTTTTTCCTTGTTCATTATTGAATTTTGCTCCTCTTTCTTGTTCTCATTCTCACCATTTGATGCTATGTATTTTGTTTTGGAAATTTCAGTTGAACTTAGTGACTTGATATCGTTTTGTTTGGTCCTTTTTTTAATATCTTTGTTTTGTTCTTTTGCAATCTCAGGATTTGCTTCCTCCAGAGATCTTTTCTTGGCATTTTGATCATTTTGTGCACTGAGTGGGGTCGATGTTTGTGTTTGATCTTTATATGATCTAAAATTTGTGTTGACTTTAGTGTGTCGTACGTTTTTTAATCTTTTCTCATTTGTAGTTGTACTATTATTATTTGATGATTCTTTGTTCAATGATGCAGAGCTGGAATTTGAACTTTGTGAAAGTACCGGCGAGGTTGATATGCTCGGTATAATTTCATTGAAATCTGGAATATTATTTCTATTAAAAGGTACATTTTTAGAAAAATCGTTCGCCTCCAAGAAATCTTTTAATTCATCTTTCAATTTATACTCATTTGTTATATTCAATAAATCATGTAATCTTGATATACAATATAATTCAATTAAGTTATTATCCCTTTGTCGTAGTAAAGTTTCTATTTGATCGTTGTCAATTTTTTCTTTGTCAGCGCTACTTGCATTGGATACAGAAGCATTTTCGTTGTTTTTTATATGCGTTGATTGATTTTCTGTATCACTGACGGATGGCATTCTGCTTGAATTACTTCTTGTAGTGGGTGCTGAGTTATACTCCCCAGTCATCCTAATTTTATATTATTTTAAATTAATAAAAAGGTATTAATAAATGAATTTATTTTGTCAAACACCTGGGTTAATTTAGTGTTATGATCAAATCACTAATTTTTAAAAATCACTAATTTAATTTCGTATTATTATCAATAAGATAGTGAATCGATTGGAGTGGATTAGTATGTTAAATCATTCGACTATCTCCTATAGTGATTTAATTAAAATTCATGTTGAGTTTCTAATAATCCATACAAAGGACAAAGTCGATTTTAAATATTTTGATTTCATAAATTGTCAAATTGTTAAATTTTGAATTTTGAATTTTGAATTTTTATTTTTTTGTTTTTTTTTAAAAAAAAAATTGAAAAACAGTTTTAATGTCTATGTACGTGGTGCGGGTAATACGTGAGTTAAAAAATTACAATACATATTTTTGGCCTTAAGAGAGAAGTGACACATATTGAAGCTCTTCATTAGATTAGAGTCTGAAAGACAATATTATTCTTATTTGAGTTCATTAAAAGTAAAATAAAGTATAAATACAATATCAAAAATAGTAAGATGTATATATAATTCTGGTTGTTTGGGAAGATTAGAATGATGAAAGAGTATACAACAATGGACCTTATCTTAAGGTTCAAATATTTATTATGTTTTTTTTTTTTTTACTTTTGTATGCAAAATATATAAATAGATTTAATATATAACTCACCATTTTGCAACTTCAGTTTCAACCTCGTTTATAGATTTAATCAGATTTTCATGATCAATTATGATGTATGAGGTAATTATACCCTTTCTGACTTCAGAATCGAAATGAAGCTTACTGTTCTTCTCAAAAAATCTATCTTCTTCATGGTAATATTCAATTTCTTCAGATTTTACTCTTTTTTTATTTCTATCACTTGTTGTTTCATCGGCATCAAAATTAACTTCATACTTTCTACTTAAAATAACATAGAAATCGAAATGTTGTTCATCACCTAATGCATTTTGTACATCTTCTAATGTAATTCTATATAACGGAGCAATAATCTCAGGAGGCATATTTATCAGACGTTCACTGGCTACTAAAGCACATTTCTTATCGCTTCCATCGATTGTCTTCAAAAACGTTTGTAATCTTACATCAACTTTTTGTAGATACTTGGACCAGTCACTGTCACGGTTTTCTTTGTAATCAATAAAGGAAAGGAAACAATATGGGTCAGATTCTGGTCCATCAGTTTTAATTGTAGTTGTTGGTGAGCTTAATATCAAATCAGCTAACGCACTTAGTTGAACTCTATTACTTTCTTGCGGACCCAATAATTGACGCATTAGGTTTTTCATAGCATGGAAATCAACGTCAACATTACCATTAAAAAAATCAAAATCGATATTCACAATTTCTTCTTCACCATCTTCTTCATTTCCATTTTCATTTTCAGAATCGGTACTACTTATATCAATTTCTGAATCTGAGTCACCATTAGCATCACCTGCTACTCTCTTTCTGTTTGTCAATTCACTTAGTTTAATTGCTTGTACCATTTTCCAAAATAGTTCGAATTTAAAAATAAATATAAATAGTTTGCTTGTTAGTTATTGACAGTAATCAACGTTTTACAAATCTATTGAAGAGACCAAAAAAAAAAAACTTGATGGTGTTTCTTGGTATATATAAATTAGGAAAACGCTTTGAATCTCAGTAAGCCTTATCAATAATGGCGGTAACAAAGGACTTCTACTCACTAAAGTTGATATACAGTTTTTCAATATATTTCAAATATGTATCACCTTTTCATGTAATGTATCATATTTATTCAATAATTTGACATATATAGTCCCAATCATAATGAAAAGTAAAGGTATTCACCTCACTAAGCTAAAAAAATTTTCGATGATGTTAAAATTATTTTTCACTGCGATGTATTAAAGAGGGCAGCCTGTTGAAATTCCGAGTTCAATAATGTGAAGATGAGATGAGTTATAAGGAATTTGTGACTTAATTGTTTAACAATATACTAATGTGACATATTTATACAAGCATTTCCAGTTTCTTCAAATTAATAGCTTTGTTATATGTATATCTAAGTTATTAATGTCTAATATTGTGGATTTTATTGAGTTTTCATTTAAAGATTGAAGAGGGTTTAAGAAGATCTTAACATTAGTAATCAAGCAACGTTAAAATGGAATCATTACGTATTGAAATAGAAAGACTAAAAGAGGAAAATCTCAATTTGAAAAAACAGTTAAATGAGAAAGAGAACACCATTGAATCATCTTTATCTCTAATTGAATATCAGAGGTATGGTAGACAAATGATTGTTGAAGAATCAAACGGTGTTACAGGACAGATCGCATTAAAAACATCGAGAGTTCTGGTAATCGGTGCTGGTGGTTTAGGTTGTCCATCCTTGCAATATTTAGTTGGTGCTGGTGTAGGTCACATTGGTATTGTTGATAATGATACAGTTGAAGCTTCGAATTTGCATAGACAAACATTGCATGATACAAGCAAAGTTGGTATGTTAAAATGTGAATCTGCTAAGGCGAAATTAAATCTCTTAAATCCATTTGTTGATATAAAAACTTACCCAGTTAGATTATCTTCAGAGAATGCTTTTGGAATTTTTAAAGGTTATGATTATATTTTAGATTGTACAGATTCTCCAGTGACTAGGTATTTGATCAATGATGTCGCTGTGTCATTAGGTATAACAATTGTGTCTGCTTCGGGTGTTGGTACAGAAGGTCAACTTTGTATCTTAAATTTTAAAAACCAAGGACCTTGTTATAGATGTTTCTATCCTACACCACCTCCACCGCATTCTGTTTCTTCATGTTCAGAAGGTGGTGTAATCGGACCATGTATCGGTCTTGTTGGTGTCATGATGGCAATTGAAACCTTAAAATTAATATATGGAATATATACTGTCCAAAATTTTACACCATTTTTAATTCAATATAGTGGGTTTCCAACACAATCTCTGAGACACTTTAAAATGAGAAACAAGCAAAAGTCGTGTGATAGTTGTGGAGATATACCGGTCATTACTAAGGAAAAGATTGAAAATGGTGATATAAATTATACTGAATTTTGTGGACAAAGAAATTATAACGTATGCAATATTGATGAAAGAATTAGTGTTGAACAATATCATGAAAATTATTTTAATAATCTCGATAATAAGCATATTTTGATAGATGTTAGACCAAGTCATCATTATAATATTTCTCATTTTAGTCATTCAATTAATATACCATTGAAAGAGTTAAAAAACATGCACGGATCATTGGATGAGTTACATAAAGTTGTGCCAGATATTCAAAGGGATTCGAATGTCGTTTTGCTTTGCCGTTTTGGTAACGATTCGCAATTAGCCACACGTATCTTTAAAGATGAGTTTAAATTTCAAAACGTGAAAGATGTCAAGGGTGGGTTTTTTAAATACATTGATGACATTAACCAGAACATTCCAAAATATTGAAGTGAAGTTCAAAAACATTAATCAATTAATTATAAATGTATATAGATGTATAATCTCATCCTAGAATAAAATATATTATGTTAATTCTTCTATTGTTAATAATCCCGCTACATTAGCAAACGCATAAAGCTTACTGCAATTTTTATTCTCATTCCATTTAACTGACGTTATATTTATTCCGTGTGCATTTACTTTTGGATTGAAAGCTTCATTAGAAACCATTTTTTTAGCTACATATGAATTCTCCAATTTGTATAAATCATCATGTTCACTATAATCCCATTTCCATAAGCGTAATGTTTTATAATTAGTAGTCTTTTTGAAACTATCAAATATTTTTCGGGCAACATTATCAATTTGAATTGTTCCATCTGAACCTGCAGTAATTACTAAGGGATGTAATTTTGAGCCACCAAAGCACGTTACATTAGCATCCATCGATGATATTTGCACAGGAAATTGTGCTTTGGGAGTTATGAATTTTGAAGTGTTCCCAGAATCTGAATATATAAATGCATAGAGATGGGGTAAATATATTAGGGGTAGTAAAGTATCACCTTTAAACCTGCTAGTCGAACATTTACTGGAAAATATATCTTTGATATTAAAAATATGCATATTTCCATCAAGGGAGGTAGTGGCAATTACAGGATCTTCGAATTTACTATAACCTACGCTGATATTGACAATATATGATTCAGTTACCTTTAAAAAAAATGAAGGCGATTTAGGATCGCTTAGAGTAAATTCAGCAATGTTACCATTATTAAACCCGCAAAGTATTTTGGTCGGTGATATAAAATCGAAACAGGAAATTTGATACTCTGGTATACTGAAAGAAAATGATGTAATGTCTACTTCTGTAATAACGTAAGAGTCTCTTCTTGGTATTTCTAAAAATCTTACAGAACCTTCTTGATTGCAGAATCCTAACATACCAATATAATTATTTGATGAGGAAACTTCCTTAAATCCTTCATGCCATTTAAGATTCCATGTCTCTCCAAAATTATGCAGTATTGTCTGAATTTTCTCAAATTTTAGTGATGCAGTATCAAGTTTAAATATTTCAATAGAAGCATCATGCGATTCTTTACCAAAAAGCATTAAATCTTTATTTGAAGGGTCCATTTGTATTTTACTAACACTGATTGCTAAGTATTGAATTTGTTGGTCAGTATCTTCATTAGGTAGCCATGCTATGTCGGTTACTAGTCCCCCTACATTATATACAAAACCTTTTCTATTACAGTTTGCAGAAACAGGAAATTCAATCTTTTCATCGACTTTTAAGTGATATTGTGAGTCCCCTATCAGTAAACCTAAACTAGCAGTACTATAATTGAATCTCTTTGAGAACTCCTTCTCATTTAACTCAGTGTATTTTGTATGACTCTCAAATGTTTCGAATATATTTCTCAATTCTTCGATCGAAGTATTGTGTTGAATTGCTGACGGTGGTTTATTATCTACGTAGTATACGTTCTCCTCAGTTACATTTTCTGTGTCAAAGGTAAATGCAGATTTTTCAAAGGCTTCCTTAGTTTTTGCAAGTTCCAGTAGTTTTTCTTCATTATCACCAAAAATTCTTCCTAATTTAGCTCTTTGGGATGTTAAATCTTTAAAACCTCTGATCACACGGTTATTACTATTAGTAGCGGCAGTTGACAAGATTTTTGACTTGGCCAAGGAAGCTCCATTATTATTTGAAATTTTTATTTTTTTTAAAGATTGTTTCTTGTTTTTATTAGTCTTGCTTTTATTACTTGATTTTAGCTCTCTTTCTTCATCTATAACATAATCTTCATCAACATCTGAATTTTCTTCAGCGTATATACTTTCATCGATTGTGGGATCTTTCTTTATTCGAGTCCTCAAGGCTCTCTTTGATGGTTTAGATATGTCATTTATTGTTGAAATTGATGCAGAGATTGTCAAGCTCGGTTCGATCGAGTCCTCCATGTCATAGTTAATAGCATTTTCTGACATCTTTTTTGCGTTAACAGTCATTGTATTATTACTATTTTACCCAACTCTATAAATATAACAATAATCTAAAGATCAGAACTATAATTCTAACCCAATAAGTTTTGGTAACTTAATTTCATATATATATATGTATATATATCCTTTAAAATTTATTTGTTTACTTTTCAACGAATTTAAAAATCTTGAAATTTAAATAAAGAAAAGCGATCAGCCTTAATTATATATAACAAAAATTTAAACTGAACATTTTATTCAAGTGGTATTTTTGTCAGCTCTAAACAGAATATCAAAAAAAAACTCAAACAAATATATATAATTAATTGAATCAGTTGTTATTTTTATTTTTAGATATTTTTTTAAACACACATTAATTGAACTGCTAAAAAATGTCTTAATATTGTCTAGAAATGTTAGCAGCCCAGGAGCAAATGATAGAATCGCTGAAATGCAATCTTTAACTGGCACAGGTTAAACTTTAAGGTTAAATTGAAAGAGATCATTTCTTAATTGAAAATTAGCAAACTTAATTCTATTTTGTTGATCGAAATATATTCTTCCTTACATCATGAGAATTCCTTAAATATGAAATGTAGCTTTCGTTTCTGCTCAACCTCTGTTTAAATGTTCGCTTTTGAAGTTAATTCTTACTTTTTCAGAAACTGGCACCATTGTTATAATAAATTTAACCAATTTCTTCCATTTTTTGAGTAAATATAAAAGTAAGATCAATATACTTTTGAGAAGATAAAATAGTGAACCTTTATGATCAAATAAACAATTTTGGTTTTCTGCTATTGCATGGAAAATAGTAGAATATTTGGATAGTATTTCTTTAGAGGTATAGTGATAGATCCAGCTCCCCACTTTTTGTTACCAACTATAACTTAATCAACTTGTTATGTGTTTCGAGGCAGTGGAAAGTAAAAAATAGCTTTGAAAAACTTTCAATAATGCCTATAAAAATTTATCACCAAGTTTTGAGGAAATACTTCAATAACTACTAGTGATGTTAATAGATAAATTCTACTCATTGTATTTTAAATTTTAACATATTCTACGCTGCCGGGAGAAGATTTGTCAACATTTATTGTGTTTGAGAGACAATGAAATTTGTGATGTATCAATGATAGAAATAGACATATTTTATATACACTTACAAATAGAAATGTTACTTATTTTTTTTTGGAAAATCAGCGGAATTAGAAGCTTAAATAGTAATGATGATGTTTTGTAGAAGAGGTAACAATAAAAACGAAATTAAACTATTTATTAATGACTTGATTCATTATGATTTAAAATATTACTCGAAACCTAATTTACAATAATAATTGAGATTGTATGACTTTTTTGACCATTAGAAGTTAGTTGACAAACAGTTAGATAACCTAAGAATATTTCCAGCAATATAATTTACTGAACAGATGGAATCATATTATAATATAGTATGTTTAGTTCTCCTTACTCTTCTATCCAAAAGGACTGTAGAGTAACATAATTATCTATTCATTAATGGGGTCGTTATATACCTTTTCATAACTGAACATGTCTACCAATTCAACTTTGTCGTTGGATTACGTTTGTGCTACATAGGTATAACAGAACATTAATTAATACACATTGGGAAGTCAGTGGTGCTGAATGGATGAACTCATTACTTAAATATTCTTTTTATATTATATTAATTATTTTTAACAAATCATAATAAATAGTAATCTTTACTGGGGCTTATTAATTGTGATTAGTACTGTGATTAACTCAGTCAATATTATTACAAAAATTTGTTGTAATACAACCTGGACAGTTGTAATTAACATTAATTGAACTGAGTGATGTTAGACCAAGAAACCCTAATGAGTTACAAAATTATTATAAAACTAGATAATTTTGGATTTCCCGATTAGGAAATAATTATCTAAATCTGAAACATCAATTGAAGAAACTATATCTGACTTTCCCTACGGTATTATAGTGGTAT